>PEDP01000063.1:0-47622 GCA_002918395.1 Erysiphe pulchra
CACCCTTTCCTAGTAGTGAGTTAAACTCGTCGTTTGCAGCCTTTTTCCATTGGGATGCTTCAGGAGAAGTTATTGCTTCGCTCCAAGTCTTGGGGTCAGCCGAGGCGAGTGCTACTTTACCATGATGGAGGCGTTTATAGTCATAACGTATAATTTCCCTACCGCTTCTCGTTCGTATGATTTCCGGTTCTGGGGGATGAGCACATTTCTGACCGGCCACTGGGGATAATGGATTCCAACCGGTCATGATTTGATCGATGGGTTGAGTTTCATGATCGTTGTGTTCGATTGGTCCAACAAGTGAAGTTTGCTCCCCTTCGTTATATTCTTCTTCTGAGTACAGCGATTCAATATCAGCAGAGTCATCTACATTTGAATTAGTATCAGTTCTTCTTGTTAAACTTAATCCAGGTTCAATAGATAGGTTTTGCTAGCTAGCAATTAGATTAGACACACTTTGTCACATTTACCTATAGAATCAGGGAGAAAAACAGAAAAAGCAGATTCCTAAGCTGCTAATAATTCATTATTCCTCCAAGCCCTCCGCGTCCTCTTCTTCCACCTCGTCCTCAGTCCTGTAAGCCATCTCATTAGCCATAGCAATTGAATCGATTCGTTCCTCATCAGCAAATTCACGTAGGTTCCTATACATTGATAAACCCCTACTAAATTCTTCAATGTCACTTCTGATTTGAATCGACTTTATCTCATTCATGTAGAATTCTAGTTTATTATTATCAGTCCGATGTTTCCCTGCATGGATGCAATATAATGTAAGCACGCCGACATGGTAAGTACCAGTGATAGTGTGAGCCTTGTTATCTAGTCCAAGGCCTTCTCGGCACCAACTCCGCAGAGCCATCAGCCCCCTTTCGCCAAGTGCGCCTGTATGAAGCGCTTGGAGATCGGCGACGGCGATACTACCCTTCTCACACTTCACCTCCAGGAAGAAATTAGGTGCCATCGGTATTTCTTCATTTTTTGAAGGCAATATCATGTTTTCGAGTTTACTTCGCACTTTCGGATCTGCATTTTCGGGATTTGCCCCGTGACACTTATCCGGTGTCCCACAAACAATGTCAGGTGCTATTCTTTGAAGGTTGTTGAACGGCCTATTACAACAGCTATGATCCTTTTTCTCGTAGGTTCCCTCAATTATTGGAACTACATATTCCATGATATCTATCTCATATTCTGAAATCGAAAATATAAATTGAAAGGCTTCAAAATCTGATTGAGTAAATTTCTCTGAGGAAAGAGAAAGTAGTCGACGAAATGCTCTTTCCAGTTTCAGGAAAACGATATTTAAGAGGGTAAATGCCGTTTGAAATCAGAATACTTTTGAAATTTGCGTCACGGGGTCCAGAATTCTTGGTCCGTGCGGTTGTCGTACCCGTCGGTCGCAAACGTGAAGCCGAGGCATCATTGGTGGGAGTGCGCTTGGCTCCATCACGTCTTGACCCAGCTCGGGATACTAGAATTTGTCAGCTGACAATTTAAGATCATAGATAGATTTAGCCGCCCAAATTAGTCAGTACATACACCTCTGAGGCAGATAAATCAAGCCCCTCGTTCCATGCTATTTGGGTAATACCTTCGAGATGCTCGAGGTGCTCTTGGGTTATTGGTAGGTGTAAGTATTGGTGTGGGTATGATTGTGGATGTGGATGTGGTTTTGGATTTGAGGGTTGGTCTAGATTTCTACGCAGCCGATTTATTCGATCAAGCTCTTTGAGAGCCCTTTTAGTGAGCTCAATGCGAGGTATTCTTTGATAAAAAGCAGGTGTAAATTTTGAAATATGTTGTTCACTAAGCTTTTGAGATTTTCTCAGACTTTGATTTGAGGATTCTTGCTTGCGCTTGCCAGAAGTGCATGGTACAGACATTTTGATGACGGGGGGATCACTTTAAATACTAAAGATCAAAATAAAATCTCTCGGATATCCAAAGAAAGTTGTTCTCAAAGATCATCTATTCTTTGCCTTAGCTCTCTTATCTCTCTAATTAGATCTGTATAATCCATTTCCATTCTCTAATAATTGTTTGATAATAAAGTCGTCGTAATCGACGAGTTGTCGTCGTGTTATCGTCGTGCTATCGTTAGGATTATTAGTAAAGATAGCTGAATAATTTGTCACAAATTAGCTATCAAAAGAATTGATCATTAGAATAGAAAATGGGTTTTAATTGTTCAGATATGGTACAAGAAAATACATGAGTAACTTGCTAATTAAATACATATCTAGAGCCTTCCTGGTCTAGTGTCTATCACACTAAAGAACGTGACTTGTCTAATGCATAAATTATTGTCGTCAGTAATGGAATAGTTGACATCGTTTAACATGACGTCAATGAAACTATTCGCAAAGTCAAGAAGCTTCTAGACAATGACTGTGGGTCGTTTCCTTATTAGTACTAGCAGTCTGGAGGGGTTCCCGCAGGCTTCAGGCTACATTCGGCTTACTAGACGTCACAGAGAGCGACAAAAACACCGACAACACGTTATACTTAGTGTACAATATCTTTTCAACGACCTATTTCATGATCTATCCCTTTATCCCTTTGGGGATGTGCATAGGGTCCTAGGGTCCTTCTTCAAATTTCAATTTAAATTACGTCGTCTGGTCGTCGTAAGCTCGTCAAAATCTCGTCGTAGTAGCAAGTCTCGTGGATAGTTAAATAACATGTCACAGATTAGCTATCAAAAACAAGAATATTTAGATAGACAATGGTTATTAGTTATTTAACTATGGAGATAATTCAAAAATAGTTTTTCTACTTACTTTACATCTTAATCATATGTCTAACAGCGTTTTTGTATCTGCAGGCCATTCCCATCATAGAACGGATGTTAGTAGAGGATACTTACACATTAGAACTGATCAACAATGTGAACATTGAAATGAATAACCAACCAAAACACGAGATTAGACTAGATGTGGCAGAGGTCTCTATAATGAATTTCGATTTTGTGTGCATTATAATTCTCTTCTTCGTGAACCACATTGAATGAGTAATTCACAATGAAAAGTTTTGTTTGGATCATATTTGCTATCAAAAATTCCCCCGATGACGTCCCCGAAGGAAAGTCAACGAGTCCCGACTCCCCGCTGTGCAATGGAGGTCTTGACCCGCCACTGGAAGCATTCATGAGCGCCCCAGTGTCAAGAAGGTAAGTATGAAGAGAGAAGGGCAGAATGACTCCGCGTTTAAATACTCCTTTAGTTTCGCACTAGTGCTTGTTTTAAGCGAGAACGTGTTTGCTTTGTTTGCTAACTTCTCATCGCTTTGGACTAGAGGCAAACTAAGTATTTCGCCACTCCAGTCTACATACTCCACTACTCTACCATTAAAATTCTCATTTGTGATATCTACGCTAGCTCGAACGCACTTCTTTCCCAAATTTTTCAATAGGCAAAAAGAACGTGGTACGAAATATTAAAATTATATTTATATCATACCTGGAAAGCGGTTCCTCCACAGCCTGCTTGAAAAAAATTCATCTGTTGTAGGAATTTACGATATTTACTAGAAATGGTTACAATTTAACCGGTATACAAAGTAATTAATAGGAAAGTAGATGTACGAATAATTTTGCAATTAAATCCTATATGACCATCAAAATTTTTCTTTGGAAAATAAAAGTCCATGGATTCTATCTTTAACCCTTGTATAAATAAACAAGAGCTGCACTTCCTGTCTTAAAAACGATACCAAATGCAGTACTCTATCGCGAGAGTGGAATCCCTCCGGCCTGCAATCATCTGGTCTTTTGAATATGCTTCATGTGAATGGGTTGCATGAGATATTTTGATTCGCCAATTACCATCAAAAGATGAAATTCGACCTGTCAATTTGTACGGGCAACCTATAAGTTGAGTTGATGTGTTCACTCTCTTGCCCTGCCTTCCATAATCACGATAATTACCACCTAAGTGTTAAGGAACCACAGTTGTCGGTCAAACTCGAGAAAGAGGTCACTAATGATAATTTATATCTATCTATGAAGATTATCTAACTACGGTAACTTTCAATCTCTTATACTTTTTCTTTTTGCTACTAAAGTGATCCCAACCCCCTTGATTAGTCTGGAAATTAGATGTGCACTAAGCCTAAATGTTCTCTAATCTATGTGTTTCCAGAAGTGAAACAAATATCACGTGATTAAGAATAGGTTTGCTTACACCTGTTCACATAGCAACGGGCATAGTCCATATCATTAAGTCACACTTTAGATGCGTTTTCGACTTGTCGCTGCCCTTGTCTATCGTGAGACAAAAGCCCTTCCCGATAGCCCAACTTCTGTGGGTTTTTACCAGCTCTTCTCAACTTTCGAAAGTCACATCTATATCTGGTATTCCAAGATTATAGACTTGATCAATTGCTTCGAGATTATGTGTTCTTTGGGTATTAGATCGTTGTTTAAAGTAATGGTTGAAGACATCGTTTTTATATTTTACAATGGTTACAGAAGAGAGAAAAAACTTATAGATTGACCAGTAAAGTGTAAGTAATCTAGAACTAAATACTACAAGGGAGTAAATGCCTCAATTTAATTGCTTCAAGTAATGCAGATGTTTTGATACTTTTCAGAAAATAAAAATCTGCAAGTGAGACGTCTCGACACGTATTTTCGCGGTATGATATATTATGATCTGTAAAATCAAATCCAGGAAAGAAAGTGGAGCTTAGAACGTATCAATAGAGGTAGTGAGCGCAAACGACAAGGGGGAGAAGAGCATTTAGCATTTCCCGGTGATTAAAACTGGTGTTTTGTTTTAAAAATACTTATTTTGAAAGTGTTTCGGAAAATTTGTCGGGCTAGAAGTTGGCGAGGGGAAATAATGATGGGCTACAGGCTTCTCTTAGTGTATGTTCTAGTGAAGATCTGTGAGGGTATTACTGACGGGAATAGGAGGGGGAACACTACCCGAGGTATAAATTCTCCCGGCCGGTAGGCCGATCGACGGACAGGACCTACATGTCCTTCTATAGTCTTAGACTCATATGGACAGATAGATAAAAAACAAAAAAATCACAGTAAAACTTTAACCAAAAACAATTGTGAGAGCATTTATATGATATTTGCAAATCAACACCCATTTAATTTTAGGCAAGGTCTCAGTGAAAGTCTAGCATTTTAATCACTGTTATTAAAATGGCATTTTCCCAATATCGTTGTGGAAGATCAGAGTACTTCAACGACAACTACAAAGTTATAAATTTCATAGGTTGATTTTACTCTAGATCGATTACTTGACTGGCATTGTCATGGGTCATACTCTTTTGTGACAAAATTTGTCCAATTGAGGACACAGTCTACTATTTCTAGACTGATCAACAATTGGGATTTACAGATCTCTGATAGTTTAAATTTTAGATTCACCACTAGAAATGATAATTTTTCAAATCGAGGATCTCTTTTCTTCGTGAGCTGCATCAAGCAAATCATAATGAAAAGTTTTGTTTGGCTCTTGTTTGCTATCAAAAATTCCCCCGATGACGTCCCCGAAGGAAAGTCAACGAGTCCCGACTCCCCGCTGTGCAATGGAGGTCTTGACCCGCCACTGGAAGCATTCATGAGCGCCCCAGTGTCAAGAAGGTAAGTATGAAGAAGAGAAATAAGTACGTAAGACTTCTCATTTAAATACCCCTCTAGTTTCGCACTAATGTTTGCTTTAAGCGAGAATGTGTTTGCTCTGTTTGTTTTCGGGTTGAGCCTAATGAAGCGAGATACATTTAGCGCCACCTCAACTAATTGTCTCCTTGCTGCCAATGACTAAGCATCGCACATGGCATGAATCGTATGAACAGTGCGCTTTACTTAAAATTAGTGTCATGATAAAATTTTCCGAACAAACTAAGTCAAATATTTAGACCCCTGTCGAAAACGGGTGACTTAGACATGTTGAAAAAGCCAAGACCTCTTTTCATTGGATAGTAAATAACAGGGCTATAGTAATTAAATACAGTGTATCATTGATCACAAAAATATTATCTGATTTTAGCCAATACCACTCCAGCGCACAAAGCTATGCTTATAAGAATATAAATTATGAAATTCAATTGCGAATCGAAAGAGACACAAATTATTCTTCAGCTCTATGATTGCTGTGATGAGTTATTTTATGATCAATTTTTTTGACAATAAATGAATAAATGATGCGTTTGAATGGCGCCAATTATATCTTACTAAGCAGTATACGTACAGAAACATCTGGTCAATCCCACTCCTTACATCAAAATATATCAATGAAGAGTGCTTATTTTCCTCCGAGAGTTACTTTTTTCATTGGCAATTTATAAGACTCTCGTTCGATTTAAAGTGACTCCATTCCCTACATACTTTGCTCCTACAATGAACCAATTCTAGTAAGGGTTGAACTAACCATACTGTCCCTATCAAAATACTATTTTTTGATTGGCTGAATATCTATAACTAGTGGTGACTGCCCATATATAGGTCACGCGCATTTCAGGTAGAGGTAAGATTTACCTTTTTCTAGTTGATTCTCCATTGTTTTTAAAATTTTACTATGTTATAGCATTTTGAAATCATAGAGCTGCAGAAAAAAAAAAAGGTGCGCGCAACTAGACTCGGTGATAAAATCACGTTATTGAATATTATGAAAGAAGGATAGTATTGAGCATAATGCTCGTCTCGTTTGAGAGCTACGTAGGGTAACTACAGCTACATCGTGTGAAAAGCTTCGTGCAACTCAGTAAATTTTTGGCCGTAATCAAGCATAACGACTTCGCAGATCATTTTGCTTTTCCGAAGTATAAAATGGGTGGGGACTGTCAACAAATGCGAAGAATTTACCATGATTCCTCTAAAATGGTAAACTTGTTCCTAAACATAAGTATCTTTAATAGACCTTAAAAATTATCTTCTAGATAAATGGGAGATCATTGTTTTTGGAAACAAAAAGGTACAAGAAAAATGTTAAAAGAGATATTAGCAATGAGTTGAAGTGTTTGGTTTTACATTTTGATAGTAGATCATTACGGTCCGTTCCGGATCATGAATAGTTCCCAGGATGAATAAAACTTGAGCCAGACTACATTGAAAGGTGGGAGTAGGCAGTTTTAAGAAGACGCATATTTTAGTTGTTGTTCCTCGGGATTTTTTACAACAGCGGTACCATTCCAGCCGTAACCACGAGCTCCGCTTAATACACTCCGAACCATCCAACTGTTTACAACACCTCTTCCCTTGTCACACTCGAAAATAACGTTTAAAGTTGCTAAGCCAACGATAAAGACTAAAATGTCACCGCCTGGAAAGCTTTTCCACCAACCTCTTTTCTGACCTATCTGCCAGCAGCTCAGGATACTAGCTCGCATTGAGTACATAAACTCACTTCGGGCTTGACGACGGACAATCCAAGCCCATAGACCACCGAGGAACCCCCCAAGAAAATATCGCTTTTCGACGAGAAAATTACGTGAGAAGATTGACTGAAAAAGACAGACTGAAGCCCAAGAGGTACCGATAGCGCCAGAAACGAAAACAGAATATCGGAGGATACGATCCATGAGTCGGCCAATAACTACCTGGGGTACGTTCAATATTGAGTCCGGTTTATTGAGACGGAGAAGTATACGTGGAAGGGCGAATATTGAAAAAACAAAAGTAAAGAAACGAGTTAACTGTGGGAAAACAGTGATCCAATTTTTCAAGTAGGTTCGTAAGCAGCTATGATCTAAAGGATGAAGAACTGCACATGAAAGCTGAGTAATTAATGGATGAGCAGCATTAGTAATAGGTGCAATTGATGGAAAATTCGGTTTACTCTCCGGGAAAAGGATTGGTGATATGAACTTCGGATATTTTTGCTTTGACATCGCAGCTAAGTTATTGATCACCTCATATTTGGATGGCCATGGAAGAAACGGCGGATAATCATTAGGCCTGTTGTGGATATAAGCGGGAGAATTTTTCAAAATGAACTCTCCATAAGCCTTAAAAATTTCCGACAAAAGTTAGCCAAAGATTCTTCCTGTTGAGCGAATGAGATGGTTTACGTTACTTTAGGAAAACAATCTCGATCATAGACAAAAGCAAGCAATAGCTGACCACTGGAAACAGGACATAATAGCCAGCTTCCCCACCAAGTGGGTCTTCCGTTTTTCCAAATCCATCCATTCTCTTCAGCTAAATTATAGGCAAACTCTAGTGCTCGACTTAAAACATAGATAGAAATTGTCACTCGTGAGGATTCCGCCGGATAAATAGCCAATGCAAGACCAGACAGACTCGCACCAATGGGTGCAGCAAAGTAGGACGTAAGCGCTTTTGATGTGATCTTATTTCTTTTACAAAATGGAGATGCGGCTGAAGATAGTAGATGGGCGCGTATTCGATTGAAGAAACGAAAGAGAAGACGGTGGAGTAAGAGGATCGTTGCAAGAGAGAGAGATTGACGAAGATGCGAACATTTCGATTTATTCTTTGACCTATAACATAAGTGAGATACAATACGTGAGATTTTGCCGTGGGGGAAATGATCTTTGGTTTAAAAATGCATAGAGTGAAATCATTATGATTGTAAACGTACAGTCTCTCTCTTCCCATGCCTAATATACGACGTGCAATATCCCAAAGTTTTAATCCAATAGCCGTTGCTAAAAGAACCCGCAAGCTTTCTCGAATCGTTGCCACATTATATTCATCCCTAGTCATGAGCCAGCCAGTGCCTTTATCGCAAGCATTTTCACCATTTCTACTCTCATCGAACTCTCTTACACCAACAAAATCTTCAAAGTCAGTTACAGAAGGTAATTTTCTCTTGATTATTCTGCTTCGAGAGAGGACGTATCGATGAAGTGCTTCATATTCCTTGGCTGATATTGTATATCGAAGCGCATTGCGAAGAATTGGATCCGCTGTTGACTTTGCAGAGATCTTTGCCAATGGCTTTTCATTATCTGCTACCATCTCGCCGCATTCAGATAATTGCTGAAATTTCTGCTGGAAAAAAGAGGACACGCATTGAGACGGAAATAATTAATACGACGATTTCAAACGGGACTTTTATCAGGTAAGCATCGCTTTTCCAGATTTTTTTCTTTTTGACGATTTAACGATCTGCTACTTTTGCTTTATTTTATTTTTATTTTTATTTTTATTTTGGTCCTGATTGGTGAGTGTCGATCTCGCCCTACCCTTGCTTATCACGTTCTTGAACTTTTAGCCCCCTAAACGAAACGTCAGCTACTTAGAAATAAGAAATATGAACGCCTATTTCTGTCGACTGTCGGTCTGTCCCACAAGCAACGAGCAGTTTAGATTTGTGCAGGGATATCAAAAATTCAGGTAAAATAAGGAATTGGCTCCAACTTACACGCTCGATGAACCGAACCTCATCATCTCATTTCTATTAATACCCAACTTTCGTTTCTTTTTCACCACCATGTCAACTTTGCTGTATAATAAACTGAATAAATTTGCCCTTTTCATCTATTTGTAACCGGAGCTAAATTTTCCTCTCTCAAAAGATAAGATGACAGTTTCGCAGGAGTCTCCAAAGGCACTTTTTCAATGTTAATTAATACGAAATCAACGTGTCCGAATCGCAACACTGGCGGACAGCATCATATGAACACACAGATTAGACCCAGCAAGTTAAAGGCATTGATCTCACAGTCCTCTTAAATGGGATCGTCAAGGCTGCTTGGGGGTCAAGAACACTGAAGAAACTTGAACTTGATGGCAGTGATAAGTGCTACATTAGGTTATACCCAATATAAAGTTCTTCAGTCTTTGTTTCGTATTTTGGATACATGATAATCTATTCAAATAATTAAGCCTATAAATTATTTTGAATACATTAACTTTTTGTTACATTTTGGTGATTGACATGTAAAGCCTCGATTTTTCTTTGTTGCAGATCGTGTCCAAATCGGGCTTAGAAAAAAAAAAGTGTTTAGAGAATACCCCTACCAGCTATACGCTTTTTACTATCTCCAGCCGTAAAACAGGAAAAAATATTTAATTTTTACCATTCGAATTAGAGTCGCGCGGAATTACCATTCTGAGTGCATGACTAACTAGCGCTCACAACTTTCTTTTTTTTGCACCATGCACATTTAAGCGAATTTACTTGTTTTATAGCTCGAGATGGGACAGGACTGGTAGTGTTGTCGCGGCGTAAGTTGAAATCCACTGATTGCACCTCTGATTTTATTTCATAAAAATGATATGCATGTGTCTATGTGTATTGCGTTGTGGCACATGACAACGGCTGCTCACGCATCCTTGTTTCTCTTCTCCTTACTTTCGCTAACCTTAATGCTTCAGAACACCCATGTCGATCCGCGTTGAGTGCAGGGATAAAAGCGGGTCTGGGCTAGGTTAGGACTGGGATAATTGGCTATATATGGCAGGGATGTCTCGCCCCTAATTACTTCACCGTCTTTCTGAAGTGTCAAGTATCAAGCACAATGATCGTAGTAGCTGCTAGCCTTTGGATGAATTTACTGCTGTAAAGAAGCAAACACTAATTTACAACAATATCCCTGACTTTCGTAATATTCCACTTTTTGTTCTCAGAATGGTAAGAGTCTTCCAACCCAAACTTCCTCTACCCCAGCTTCTAGGCAGCTTTTGGGTAGCTGTATCCCTGGAAGATGATCCAAGAATGTTAAATTTAGGGGAATTGACTTCACCAAACAATAACCTACGCTCCTGAGCAAGAATTCCCCGTAGCTATCCGACAAAAGATGGAGCGGTCAGCGAAATCGAATTGTAAGCCATCATCAATTCCTCGACTCACTAGACATCCTGAAACAAACATATCTACTATTTCCACGACGTCAAGAGAAAATCTAAATCCTACAAAGCTGGGCTTCAATGCACTGAAATCTCCACGTTTGCGACAATCAGCTTCACGGGATCAGATATTAATTTCTTCCGATAAAAGTACTCCAGCAAAACCTCGGCTTTCAAGCTTGGGCTTAAAAGGTCTAAAAACATCAAATGGGACTGATAAATATTTACTCTCTCCAAGTAGGTACGATCATAGTTCATCAAGACAACAGCACCAACCAAAGAATAAGAAAGATGAGGAAGGTAGTAATGGAACCCTTAAATCTGAAGAACTAGGTTATGAGAAATTTGAGTCACCTCAAATTGGCCGACCATCATTATCGGAGCGAGCGGTGGAAACCCTACAGAATATACCTTCCTCTCCCGCGCTTCGTAGCAGAGAATCCACCTTCTTTAATAATGATCTAAAATCGAGTCCAAATTCTAGGCCCAACTCTAGATCTGCATGTGTTATCAATGATGGCTCGAATTCTTTTCAAGGAAGCTTTAGGTCTTTCACGGAAAACTCAAAAAATTCGCAGTTTCTACAGAATACAACTCCGATAAAGCGACCATCAAAAATTGCCTCTTCAAATAATCTGTCTATTCACCGTCCTGTCGGGCCAAATAATCTAACACCAAAGTCACCCATAGTTAAAACGAACTTCATACCAGCAAAATCATTAAAATATGAGAGCAAAACACTTTCACCAAAGACAATTGAGCATAGATCTTCTATGCAGAGCCTTTTACGAAAACCGTCAGCTTCTACTCTTCAGAAACCCAAACAAATTAATCCGATAGTCATTTCTAAAAAGAGAGCACCCAAAATAGTATCATGCTCATTAGACCAAAGTTTAAACCCTTCAAATGTTAAAGATAAAGTTACATCTAGATTATCTGTGTCTGGGTCTGGAACCGAGGAAAAAAACCATCGAAAATCATCTTTAGCACTTCGTGACCAGATTGCTAAAGCTAAGGCTATGAAGCGTGCAGCATCTGTTCAGGTGTCAGATCAAGCCTCAGGAGACTTTCCCGTAGTACCACCAGATTCATGCGACTTTAGTCTCTCAAATGATCCTTTCAATCAAAACGCCGCTCAAAATGATTCTAAAGATATTTTGAGGAAACGAATTCAGTCTGCCCTAAAAAATGGGAGACTGAATATTTCTGCTATGGGATTGAAAGATCTTCCTCAAGAAGTATTGAATATGTTTAATCCAGACAATATGGGCGATATAAGCTGGGGAGAAGTTGTTGATCTTAACAAATTAATCGCTGCTGATAATGAAATTGAAGAACTCCCTGTCGATGCTTTTCCAGATGTTGATCCTAGTAGTATTTCTGAACATGATGAAATTAAAGCTTGTCAATTTTACAGTTTAGAAACTATAGAAATGCGAGGAAATAAATTAAGAAACCTACCTCTTGGCTTAAGAAGATTGGAAAATCTTATACGTTTAAATCTCGTGAGCTTTCTCATATGTTGCCTTGAATCGTGCTCACTAATTTTGATAGTCGGGTAATCAACTTGAAAATGAATGCCTCCATATCATTTCCAAAATAAGCTCTCTTCGAGAGCTAACGCTTGACCATAACATGCTTACTGGACAACTTGAAAATGATCTTTGTAAACTCAAAAATCTGGTTACCCTTAATTTAAAACAGAATGAATTGACAGGCCTCTCTGATGAGTTATCGGAACTTTCCCAATTGCAAATTCTAAATGTTTCTGAAAACCAGCTCGAGTCTCTACCATTTAACGCCATTAGCAGCTTACCTTTGACTGAATTAATTGCCTCCAAAAATAAATTAACTGATGTTCTTATCCCTGACAGTATTGATGTGTTGCCATATCTACAGATACTGGATGTCACTTGTAATTCACTTACTAGTATATCCTTATCTAATATTAAGCTTCCTGCACTACAGAAAATACTTTGTGCGTCAAATCGACTCAAAGAACTACCCTCATTGCTGACATGGTCATGTTTAATAACCATTGATGCTGAGGATAACTGTATTGAAAACCTCCCTCATGGCCTAGTTACACTTCCCAACATAAGGAGTGTCAATTTCCATGGGAACAACTTCGATCATTGGATGAGAAATTAGGAAAACTAGAAAGTCTCGAAATTCTACATATAAGTGGTAATCCCCTGCGAGAGAAGAAGTTTTTATCAATGTCAACTAGTGAATTAAAGCGAACACTACTTTTGAGACTTGAACCCGATGAGGAAGAGAAAGATACTATTGTAGAACAAACAATATTCACGGAAAATGAAGCTTTGCATCCTACGACATCAATAATAACTCCAAGCTCCCCAGCTTGGGTAGTACAACTGTCGAAGGTACTCGATCGGTCCAATACCCAGTCTCATTCTCTTAATCCAGTGGCGGTAGCAGAGATTTCTGCACAATATCAGATCAAAATTCTTCAGCTTCATCATAATAATTTCCAAGTCATACCTGAGTCTATAGCATTTTTTGCTACGACTCTCACCAATCTTAATATGTCGCATAATGAACTTAGTAATGATACGTACATAAAAGACAATTTAGAGCTCCCCGAACTCAGGGAACTTAATCTTAGCTCGAATACATTCAACTCTTTACAACCTATAATTCAGAACCTCCAAGCACCCAAACTTGAAAGGTTAGATATCAGCTTCAATCGCCTTACTTCCCTGCCGGTTTTAAGGAATCATTTTCCCAACCTCACAACTCTGTTGGCTTCCCATAACACAATTAGAGAACTCTTACCAGAGTCTATCAAAGGAATGCACATTGTGGACTGTAGCAGCAACGAACTTGATAGTCTAAATCCAAAGATCGGTCTTCTGGGTGGTTCGGAAGGGCTAAAGCACTTGGATGTTCGAGGTAATCGTTTTAAAGTCCCAAAGTACTCAGTAATAGAAAAAGGGACTGAAGCGATACTCGCATGGCTTAGAAATAGGATTCCAGCTGGTGAGATGGCTAGCTCAGATGGTGAAGAATTTATTAGTTGACCATCTATAAATAAACAGGGAGACGAGTGAAAATACTTTTTCCGTGCATATTCGGTTTCATCCTGTGCATAAGTTTTGGAACATATCTAGAAGGAGTCTCAACAGCCAATCAATGGGGACGTCAAATACTTAAAGGATCTTGGTGGGGGCAATAATTATCATAATTTTTAACTGCAGTTTATATTTTCCATCTTTGTTCCTATCCTCTTATAATATCTCAAAAACGAGTGGTTTAAGCCATAAGATATTTCCTTTGGAGCATCATTACATTTTACATCAAAATTACTCGACACATTTCCCTTCTTGCTGATAAATAAACTTTGGAACTTTATACTAGGTCTCGATTAAATCTCTCTCTTTTATTAACTTGTATTAGTAATGTATGATAATACTGTTGGCAGTTTTGTTACCCACTGTAACATGTTGAAAACCCTTCTGGTTTTTTATTTTAAAAAGATTTATGATATATACACAAAATTTTTTAACACTATAACATTCTTTGACTATTGGTTATTTCATTATCAGTAATTGATTATTGTTTTAATCACAAAAGATGCATCGATTTATCTCACGCACTCGAATATTTACTTTTCTCGAGACTATATAGGACTTGAGTTTTGATCTACGAATCTAATTATTTAATTTTAAATCAGAGAAATCTCTACATAGCCATTTAGTTTGCTGACATAAAATTATCATTTCTAGCTTTTGATGGATCAGATACCAGTGGACGTCACAGTCTATATTCAATCATTGATGTGTGAATCTTTTATTATCGAGTAATACTGCTGAACTTAGACTACGCATGGAATTTATATCATTACTTAATCATTTGTGGGGTGCATTCTAAATTCTAAATTCTAAATTATAGAATAACCGACATCAAGACTTACAACTGCGCAAAAGCTAAAGATTATTCCACAGAAACCATCCAAATCTCATCTCGGGCGATCTTTTTCAAGTGGCTAAAGAGGACTACTCTCCCCCAAAAGCGCTCAATCCAGCCCCCATAAAAAAATACTTAAGAACGTAGAGGCATTGAAATTTAGAAATAAAACTAATCTTAAAGCTTAACATCAAAGGATTTCGCTAGAACTAATTGTCCTGTTCGGATTAGTTGGAACCGACGCCACAAACACACTTTCTAAACGTTGCATCTGATCGACATGTTATCCAGCATTGTATCATGTCTAAAGTGCATGCAGTAGTGTCTTTTACTATCCCGAGCTAGAGCCATAAAACAGGCATGTAACTGCGCTAAAATATGCATGCAGGCAGAGGTGAAATGTCGACCAAATGGATAACTTATATCTTTCGAGATCAAACGATCCTATCACTTCTCGAAATCTTGCTCAAATTCCACTTATTCTTCTTTGTACACTTAGACGTTCTTAGAATTCTCAAAGGAAAAGTTAAGTATCTTTCCTTCTAGTTAAATTTTCTCTTTGATAGATCCAGCTACTGCTGAGACCTTGGAAATGCTGTCACATTTGTTTTAATCTATTGCTGAGAATAATTAGTTCAATTTCACCTCCAAAAATTTCTAATATTAAGCCTAGTCTTCCTGCAGAAATGCAAGAAATATGTTATTATTCTCAACCATACGATGCTTTATTTCGATTAGCAGCAGCTACTTAGCAATAAATAGAGAAATCAATAATTCTGTTAGCGATAGACTAGAGCCACTATTTGCGACAAATCAATTAGCATCAAAGCGTAGATATGACTTTACGAAAGAAGAATGCCTGGAAATCAAAACTGCTTTGAACCTCGGACTATTTGTGGTGGGAATCTCGGCATAACTAGGATTTTCAAGGCGGTAGATTTACTTTTTTTGAAATTCATGATTTGGGGTCTGAAAGAATAGGAGTGAGAATTACTTGGGATTTCCAAAGGAAAAAGCGCAGGATATAGCTATCTAATTGCATAATAATCCTAAGTTTTGATATACGCCGTATCGACTTATACCAAAGCTCGCTCTTGAATTGGATCTCAACCATTTTGTGATGAAAGCAATTCGTATTTAGGAGAAAGGGATCTCCAGATCGGCTGGAGCAATAAACAAAAGCGTTTGAAATTTGTGATGTAAGCTTTTTATAACCTCTACATAGTATAAGAAAACTTTTTCTGATGAAGTTTGAGTGGGTTTACAGCCTGGATGTTACTACATACCGAGAGGAAAGTATTAGGGACGTTTGAGAAAGGAATCCTGAGATATTGAATTCAGTTAAGTACGATGCTTACATTTTGCGTTAGTACAGAGACTGGTTCTACATGAGCGGTCACAAGATTCACTTGGTTTTAATTATACAACGCAGTCTGCTACCGATCTATGTTTACCGGGAAAATTTACGTCGTAGTAAAATTAAGAAAATCGATTGACCTATTTACTCGACTGACTTGAACAAAATTGTGCATGTATGTGCCATAGTGAAGATACACAATCAAGACCATTATTCTCTGACGGGTTACGACCCCAGAGTAGTAGGTATTAAATGTCGTCGGATATTACAGGAGGCCTACGATGCAGTAGGTACACTCAGATATGAATTTTGGTCACCACACAAATCTGTGTCGAGCGTTTTTGTGTGAGCATTTATACTTTCCACGTGATGATTAATCAGCAAAAACCACATCAAAATCTTTAAATTCATGACTACTCCAGACTTAAAGTCCCATCTTTCTTTCAATATTGGTTCAATCATTTATATAAAATTAAATTCAATGTCGCTTTCAATTTTGAATCATATTATCAATTTTTTAGCAAAAAAGACTGTTAAGAATAGGTATTTACAGGCTTACAAAACTTTCTATGTAATTTGTAAAAATCACTTCATTTTGTCTAGCCAGCTTTCACCCCCCAAATACTCCATTTTGGCAGTAAAAAATGGACAAAATTCAAAATTGACATGATTATATTCATTAAAATTATTGAATTAAAATAAAAGTTATTGAATAAGATGTTGGGCTTCAAAGATGATGATGATGGAATTCTGATGTGTTTAGTGGGTTTTTTGATTATTCAGCGCCGCGGGGGACTCACACAAAAACGGTCGACACAGATTTGTGTGGTGACCAAAATTCATATCTGAGTGTACCTAGTACCTGATGAATTCATTCCTGATTTGTATGCAGCTTGGCAAGATCGCTCCTATGTCATGATCAAGTACCAGCTTGTACCCCTGCTTGTCGTTTCTTTTTTACAGCATATAGTCACCGTCTCTCTGGGGTTTATCATTTCAATATCCATGCAATATTTTTTCACTTTTCTGTGGTTTAAAATTCAAGTCAGCTTTCGTGTTTTTGAAAGTTGGAAATTTTCTAGGATTTTGAAAAACATCTTGCTCTTGTTGATCCTATTGAGAATTCATGTCTGGCAAAGCTTCCGGATGTGAAAAAAAGAAAGTTTTGAAATTATAATGCAACGGAATGGGTATTTTAGCGCAAAATAAGCCCTGTAGTAGTAGTAGTCTGTTTTACCCAGTCTTGCGCTATTTCAATCCTTGTCTTTGAGTTGGACTACAGGGTAATAATTAAGATCCTCGGGGTTCGAAATAACGTCTTTTGCTTTAAAATTCCAGGTCCTGAGCATGGATAATACCCTTATAGAAGATTGAAAGTAAAAAAAGTTAGCGATAAGCTTTAAGCCTTTAAACATCTTTTAGAAACAAAACAGTCATGTCCAAAAATTAATGTACAGACGAGAATTTTTCAGGGGTATCAAAATTAGAATTAAGATACGGTTAAAATAAGGAATTAGCGCTTATATATACTATCATTATCGCTTACTCAATATAATAAGAGGTTGATCCCACAATGCCATCCATGGCTTTGCGCACAACATCCCCTTCCCCCTCTCACCACACTATCTAACAGTGCCGTAAACGAAGACGTCAGCAACCAGGCCACTCGAACGATACTAAATCCGGTCACTCCTTCCAAACGGGCTGCCGTTCTTTACTGATGCAACGACTCAGTCTCCAAGAAATGAAGCTTATCAGATCTCTAATTACCTGCCTAAAGAACTAAGAGAGATTATTCAAAAACGTCAAGACCAAGAAAGAGCCTGGCATGTCCGTCTTTCTACATGCGCGAGCGTAGTTTGCAAAGTCGAAAACACACTTCAGATGTACAAAGGAGACATAGAAAAGCAAGAGTCTGAGTTTATACAAGACTATCTACAAAAAGCTATTACTCGTCTAGTAGCATCACAAAATTCCTAAAGCCTCCTCTAATACCATTAAACACTAAGTTACGAAAGACGAAAGATCGTTGTCAGGAAAAGGACTTAGAGAAAAAATAAGCCTTCTCCGTTATCCCCAAACCAACTAAAGATACTTTTGAAAAGAACTTGTGGGCAACTGTTTCTCCCAATGAACACAAAAATTCATAAGTAACAATGACTGCATCAACAGCTCCAAAAAAGATAACTTCTGGTGACCAAAAGAAATTGTATACCAGCTCTAAGTCAGCTAAGATTAGTAATATTCCAAATAAGAATATTGAAAAAAATTATTTCTGATAATAGGCTCTTTGTTCGGCTTCCATTGGACCACGAATGGCGCAATCTCTCACCGGCTGGCCTAAAAGAAGTTATCGTTAAACACCAGGCAGTCTCTCCGGCCTCAATTGGATTGATCAAGCCTGTACGCACTGGCTTTGCAATAAGTCCGTGCAGCATTGCAGTACGAGGGGCACTCCTACGAACCAATACCTGCACACCTGATGCTGGTGCTAAGCTCGAACCTGCCTCAAATTAGGTTCCTCTTCTAGTGCCTACAGTACCGAATTTCAGTCGTACAATAAAAGGTCAAACGGAAGTCTCCAAAGAAATGCACATTTAGATATCGATTCAGGCATGAAATATTGTACAATGTGTAAGAAAATTGCCCTTCAACTTTATTCGCCAGTAACTTCGAAAATTCGCCGTATACAACATGTAGTGATTGCCGTTCTTTGGAACGCATACGACGAGTCCTCAATATCTTTCCAACAAGAACAACTCAATTAAATGTAACCAATCTTCTTAGTATGTTGCTTCCAAATTTTAAAATTAAATTTACTCTTGTTTGAAAGGCCTAGAGGAAGATATATATGATGCAAGCGACAACGAAAATAACCACACAGATGTTAGAGATAATTAGCCTGACACCCGAGAATATGCCGCTCATATGCCTGCACGAGAGGCGTTGCCTGAAAATTACGATGACATGGTCAATAATCTATCCGAAGAGATTATTGGTATGAACATTTAAGATTTACTCTTTAAGTAAACTCATGACTGACCAAAATTCAGATCAAGAAAATATTGATCCATTTGAAAATGCAAATGGCAATTTGGACCCCTATTTAAATGGTAAGTATAAAATTTCATTCAAAGTAAATTTACTTATCAGAACTCAGAAACAGTTACGAATATCAGCAATAATGTTATCAGCAATGATAATAGCATTGTAGAAGGTAATTTTGTCTCAATTCAAACATTAATTCTACTGTTGTTAATTCTTCATCAGAATCCGTTACAATCCTCAATAACAACGAAAGGGTTTGTTAATGCAACTAAATTTATAATGACCATTGTCTAACATTTTTACAGCACCTCGACGATTACCGCAATGGTTTGCGCCGCCACCAACCTATCGCACAATTCCTGCAGCTTATACAAGTAGATACAACAGGAATTTACCGACACGCAATCTAGGTAGAAGCACTATTGTTTGTCCTTCGTGTCACGCCTTGCACTGGCCTTAAGAAAGAGTGTACTCATAATCAGTTGCCCGACCACGTTCTCAAACGTGTTGTAAAGAAGATCAGGTAGTTTTGAACGAAATACCGGAGCCTCAAGCCTATCTACGCTGGCTTTGGACATCTGATGATAGTGATGCGAAGGTATTTCGCAACAACTCTCGCACCTATAGCCGATCATTTGCATTTAAATCTTTCAAATATTCGGAGGATAGGAGATTGGCAGATAGAGGAATCCATGGTGTTCTTAGGTGCTTTTCAATCCATGGCCAAATCTATCACCAAACTGGTGCAGCGTTGCGGAAAGGGGCAGTACCAAGATATGCACAGCTATACTTTGTGGGATCAGAAAGGGAGGTGGAAGCTCGGACTAGGTGGAAGCTCGGACTGAGTGGGAAAATCTAAATTCAGAAATAGTTAGGAGACTTACGGAGCTTATTGAACAGAATAACCCGTTCGTCGAATACTATCATACAGCCTTGCGGTCATTGCAAGAGTCTGAGTTGGAGGGATCATTGCGTGTGGTCCTGAATCCAGATTTTCGGTTGGTTGTTGAACCTCACACGGATCGTCGGCGATATAACCTCCCAACAACAGATGAGGTTGCTGTGGTAATACCAGACGGGGCTCATCGGAACACAAGGGACGTAATACTATTTGCACGAAATGGAGATGGCACATTGTCACAACGGTTTGAATACATTCCACGTAATCATCCGGCCTATCTTCCATTGCATTACGTTATCTTTTATCCTTTCGACAATCAGGGCTATCATTGGTCCATCCCCTTACGAAATCAGAGAATGCGAGGGGATATTAACCAGGAAAAGGGGGAGCAAGAGGCGGGACGGTCTAATTGTGTTTCTGCTCGACAATTCTTTCGGTACCATCTTTTTACTCGATAAAATCCGGATTTACTAACAAACAGGTTCAATATTTTATTCATGAGAGAAGTTATTTCAACAAATTTGTTGCGACATGTTTGCGTGTGTGGACGATAACATCTTGAATTGGCTAAAATTAATCGATCGACAGTATGAGCGGATTTATGTTCTGGAGTGATGGATGCTTTGAGGAGTGATCAGGCGGATCAGACTGGGGACCCTGTGATATTAGCGGCGTCATATGTTGGCGGGGATAGGTTCATTGCGAGGTGCTATCAGGTATGTGCCATCTTATAATTTTTTCTGTTTTCTGAATCAACACGATCCAACCCTTGATGAATTCGACTTTTAGGTTCTGACATTTTGAAATCGAAATTTACAAAGAAATTGACTAGTATTATGTTATAGAGTGCGATGGCGATTGCGCGGGCGTTGGGGAATCCTTTAGTCTTTACAAGAATCACGGCAAATCCATCTTGGTCAGAGATTTTAGCAGAACTGGAACATACTCAGACCCCAGATTCACGTTCAGATCTGATTGCTAAAGTCTTCAAGCTCAGTCTCGACCAGATATTACACGACTTCAGGGAGAGATACGTATGTGGTGTAAGTACCGGCTCTGTCCATACTACAGAGTATCAGACGAGAGGTCTTCCACATGCACATATTTTAATATTTCTTCACCGAGATGTTTTGCCTAGGTGTGCAGAGTAAGTGGATGAGTTGGTTCGCGCTCAGGTCCCGACAAATGATCCTGAGGTAGCTGCTATAGTTAAAAGTCTGTTTATATATTCATTTTTAGACATAGAAAATCAGTTTGTAGTTCAAGAATCAAAAAATAAAGTCTCTTTTGTTTCTTATATGGAGGCACATCAATCAATGTCTTGGTCATCCTGGTGAAAATTCTATGCAACACTTGAGAAAGCGATACAATGCATTAATTCCCATTAAACCCGAAAAATTTCATTGTCCATCATGTATCCTAATCTAAATCCATTTATCACACAGAAAAGTGCACTCACAAACGACCATCAAAACCTTTTGAACTTACTCATTCAGATCTTTCGGGGAAATTCTCTGTTGACTCACCTGGTGGAAAGAGATACTATATTACATTTATCGATGATTACTCGAGATATGTATGGATTTATTTCCTTCAGAATAAAAATGATGCATATCAAGCAATCCATGATTTTGTATTATGTATCTGAAACCAATTCAATACTACTTTTAATACATTATTCTCTGATAACAGAGGAGAATATGTCGATAGTCGAGTTCAAAGTTTCTTAGCAGACAATGGTTGAGCCATGAAAATTCACCTCCAATTGAAATACTAAATGATGTTCCATCGCCTTCATTGTCACATCTTCATACCTTTGGATGCAAAGCTTATGTTCATATTCCAAATGAAATTAGACCAAGTGGATCAAAGTTACAGGCTAGAGCAATTGAAGGGATTTTTGTTGGATACACAAATTCATCAAAAATTTTTCGAATATATATTTCAAGCAAAAGTTCCATTCAAGTTACGAGACAAGTATACTTCCCGGTTACTAGCTCAGGAGAAGTAAGTGTTGAGTCAATGACTCTAACGTATCCTATAAATTCTTCTTAGCCATCTTCTTTACTGGATACCACATTCAGCTTACCATCGTAACAAAGTAGGAGTCGTCCAAAAACGCCTACACTCTCAAAAGTACCAGGAACTTTTGTTGAAACTCCCAGCTTGCCTCGGCAATCAAATCCCAGCACACCAGCACCGCAAGAATTAAACCCTATCACTCCTAATGCTCCGAAGAAACCAAACGAAAATTTCATTCTCCTTGGTGCTCCTTCTGTTCCACCAATAGATTTATAATCTGAAAAATCCTCTACCTATCACGAAGACAAAGAAATCCTTCCTAGAAGAGGTTCACGTGAGAGAAAACAGGCTGATCCTGGTGAAGGTATGGTACCAAACACTCAAAAATATAAGGCATATGCAGTGAGAGTAGAACCTAAAACCTACAACCAGGCGATGAAATCGAACGACTCAAAACTATGGAAGGAAGCCATTTTGGAAGAAATGGACGCCCTAAGTCGATATAGCACATTTGAAATTGTACCTCGACCTAAGGATCGTAATGTTGTCGGAAGCAAAAGGGTCTTTAAAGTCAAACACAAAGCTGACGTGTCAATTGAACGGTACAAGGCTCGCCTAGTTGCCAAAGAATTTTCTCAGCAACCAGGTACAGATTATGACGACACATATGCCCCTGTTGCTCGATATGTGTTTGGTATCAGACCCTAACAACGGTGTTAAACAAAAATGACTTTATATCAACAAATTTTGACCCGTGTGTCTTTGTAAATTTCAAAACTCAAGTTTATCTATCAATTTATGTGGATGATATATCAATATTCGGACCAAATACCACAAAAATAAATGAGGTTATAGATTATCTATATTTCAAGTTTGAATGTACTGACCTAGGTACCGCCAACTTTATTCTTGGCATTCAGATTGACATCACTGAGAAGGCCATATCATTATATCAGACAGCATATATTATAAAAATTATAGAACGTTTTGGAATGCAAGATTGCAGTTCCGTTGGAACACCTCTAGAACCTGTAGCACAGCTTACTAAAGAACCAGATAAATGTATAGATGATATAACTATTTATCAATCTATAGTAGGATCTTTGATGTATGCCTGCATTGGTGCAAGACCTGATCTTGCTCATGCGGTTACGGTCTTATCCCAATTTTGTTCTTGTCCTTCCATATCTCATTCGACAGAAGCAAAAAGGGCTATATGATATCTTAAGGGCACACTTGATTGGACTCTCACCTACCCACGTAAAAACGATTCTATTCTACATGGATTTTCGGATTCATCATACGGGAATTTTATTGACGATCGAAAATCGTGTTCAGGATACATCTTTCGCTTAGGGGAAGCTAGTGACAGCTGGAGCTCTAAAAAACAGAGCACAGTTGCTCTGTCAACAACATAGGCAGAATACATGGCTGTGTCTGATGCCTCTCGCCATATGATTTGGATGAAAAACGCTCTATCAGAGCTTGGACAAGATTATATGCCAATTATACATGCCGACTCGAAAGGGGCAATTGATCTAGCTAATAATCACGAAGTGTCTCAACGCTCGAAGCATATTGATATTAGATATCATTTTATCCGCTGCCATATCAATATCGAATTCAAACTGGAATACATCTCCTCTGCAAATAATTTGGCTGATCTTTTCACAAAGCAACTTCCAAAAATAATTTATCAACGACTTTCATCTATCGCTCGATGTAGTCCTGAGGGGAAGTATTGAAATTAGGACTATCCGGATCTACATCTCACTATCCTATGAAGAGATAATAACTATCATCGTGACTAGGAGTATGTGCTTTTATCAGATTCTATGAGCTTCTAAACATTTTC
Source organism: Erysiphe pulchra (assembly GCA_002918395.1). NCBI lineage: Eukaryota > Fungi > Ascomycota > Leotiomycetes > Helotiales > Erysiphaceae > Erysiphe > Erysiphe pulchra. Next base: position 23,888 of record PEDP01000063.1, read on the forward strand.
TAGAAACTTCTACTACGTTCATTGACTGTTCTATATGATTGTACTCATCTCTGTATGATTCTATGTATTTCTGGATGTGTCTGTATGTAGTATAGTGTTGATAAAGATGTTATGAGGAGCTAGGGAAAAAAAACTGTATATATATAGGTAAGCGTACTTACGTGTTGATGTTGAAAATAGAAAAAATGTCTTTCTAACATTTTATTATTTTATCTTGATATTTGACACGTCTCTAATAAGTCGCCGACCGTATTACAACAATTAACATGTATTGTACTTAGGAATTAATTGTGTAATTAATGTATTTTAAAACTCTAAATTTCATTTTTATTTTGTTCAACTTGACATTTATTGGCTTATGTGAATCGAACGTTTTGCGTACAAAAAGCATAGATGAACTCTAGTTGACGGCTAGACATGCTGATCTGCTTTCATTTCAGACTTTTCTTAATCACATCCAAAAAAAAAAGATAGATTGAAGCCCATATTTAATAAATTTCTTTAGAATTTGTCAAGAATTTGTATCTCTTTTCCCGGTATATTGGAAGTAATAGTGTCAGATGACACTGATTTCTCCACGAATAAATAAGCCAGCAGAACTTCAATTCCATCAAACTCTGCAAGCACAGCAAAAAAGTCGCACCCTGCGCTGTTTGTGCCATATGTGGCGTGAATTACTGGTTCCTAGGTCGTTTGCGCGAGCTTAGATACAGGAGCATTGATGTAAAATGCTAGTCCGTAGTATATATTCAAAGAAAACACAAGTTGCAAATAATCTGATATCAATCACTAGAGACCATTTCCGTAGATGGTTAGAGGTATTTATGGACAACATGTTCCAAGGACTAAACTAGTAAGATTGCAACTTTTGAAATAAATCAAATCTCCACTTCTCGTGTTGAAGGAAACCACTCGAAGTTAAAAAATTGGCTACAGAATTCAAAATCTGACTTATATGATTTTGTTGAAAAGCTAACATCAAGGTGGGATGACATTTATTTGTCAATAGTGCAGTATCTAGAAGATGAGAAACAGAATATTCACGTCTTTGATTTCAAGTGCACATTGAAGGACGTAACACTTTTGTGCAAAGCTCAATTCAAAACATTGCTGGAATTATGATAATACATGAAATTTCGGCAAGTTATGATGTAGCGCCATGCGCTAATCTTATAGGATAGCTTACGAACACTAAAAATAGAGCTATACCCCGGACCAGTCTCATTGAAAAAAATGGTGCAAACCCTATAGGTTCATATATTAACCGTTTATCACATGATCACAGGATTTCTAGAGAGCATTAAGGGACGTTGCTATCAGTAAATAGAATTAATTATCCTCAACGGCCAGCTAAATTATAGTGAACAAACTATATCAATGCGAATCGCTACGCATTTCGCAATCGCAATTTGTACCATGATTGATACCGACATTGAAGTGTTTTGCTACATAAATTCTATATAGTACAGTAGTGGAATAGTTCGGCGAGCTCCTCTGTAAGGCTTGATGTAAGCTTGAAGTCAAGTTGAGTTTTCATAGAATAACTTACTTAAAAACCCATCATTACATTTTCAGCATAAAAAACCTATCTCCTGCAATCTATGATAAACTCTCAGTCCTCAAGTAGCTTAACCTTAGCTGGCTGGTACTCAACCTTTTGGCCACTCACAATATATCAAGTAGCCCGGGCCCAAGTTCCCCTATAATTTACTCAGCAGATGTTGCACCCATTTTAAAGACATTTTCGATTCCTCCACTGCTCTCTTTCTGTCAGCATACCACTCAGGCAAAAGAGCTAACTAATTTTAGCTAGCAGCCCTACGATAGTTGTGGAGATGAAAATAAGTCCTAGAGAGTCATCAGCCATGTCCACCCGACCTACCCCTGATCTCATACAAACAGCTACTAGAGATGAGTTACAAGAAATGTTAAAAATTGCCTTGAATGAAAATTTAAAGCTTGAAGCCGCATGCTGTGAGGCCCGTATGTCTGCTGCTCATCATAAGCTCCGTAACAACCTTCTTAGTATCGAAAGTCAAGAAGCTTTGAACCGAATGGAGGTAGAAAATTATATGCTTCGACGAGAAGCATCAATCTTTCGACAGAATTCCCAAGACCTAGCTCAGATTGAATATAAAAAAATGTTGAAAAAATACTGCGAATTTTTAAAAGAGGAAAACATTGCTTTGCGGTACCGACTCAAGAAAGCAAAACGTTTAATTAAAAGTCAGGATTTAAAGCTTGCTAGTGCGCACCAAGGAATAGATCTTCTTCAGGAACGCATCCGCCAGAATCGGAGACACATCAATGACATGCGAAGGCCGGGTGGACCTCTCTTCCATGTTTCCACCACTGTAGGTCGTGCAGAAACACCTAAAGACTGTTTTGCCCAATTTCATCACAATCTGACCCAAAATATTAGCCAATTCCACCAAGACACTTCAGAAGTTACATCTGAAGATCGAGAAAAACTTGACGCTTTACTTCTAGCAGGCTCCATATTAAATCAAGGGAATAATAATTTTTCTTCACATCAAACTACTAGTACTGAGCAACTTGATGATCGAGATCTAGAATCTACTTTTCTTAGTAATTCTCCCGATCCTTTTCAAAATTCAAACGTCTTGCTTCCACCCATTCAGTTACCACTTGAAGCAGAGAAACGTTTACAAAGTCAGTCAAGAACTTCTAATCAATTACATACACGTCGCCGAAAGTCCCGGGATAGCACAATATCTGTTTCTGATATGGAAGAACTTACCTCATTTCATAAATACGAAAACAAAGTTCCTGAAAGTGATCTCGCTGTCAACGAAATTCACAGCCCCTTCTCAAAAAGTGAAGAAAACTCTTCAATAAAACAGGAAAAACTATACAAAAATAAACAGGACTTCTGTCACACTCGATCTGATATTACAGTGACTAAAAGAAGAAGAGATGATGAAATATCTTTGCGTAATATTGGGAGTAAAAAAGGTAGATATAACGAGGAATTAAGTCTTACTAATTCATGATTTCTTCTTAATTATCTAACCTAAAATCAATAAATACTTCCAATACTTCAATTACGTATCCGCCAGCATTCTCGATGAAGAATAGGTTAACATATATGTGTGTTATTGCCTATTGTCTAAAATCTTTCTGGGACCAAGTTTAAAGAAAGATAAGAAATCCTGCTACATGGTATTGCAGAGACATTATACTATTATTCTGCTGCATGTGTATATGCATGCGTAACTACTATTTTAACTCTAGCCTGCATGTAATGAGTACGATACTCATCAGAAGTAAGTAGATCTTATCGTCGGTCCTATAAACTACAGTGAACCCAGTGTGTTACTTTAACTCCTTGCTTTACCAAATTCTGCTCGTGTGTCTGTTTGTACGTATTTATTTGTGTTCGTCCCATCTTGCCTACATTTGATTGTCTTCAAAGTTTCTTTTCTCATCAAGTAATGAGACGAAAACCGATAACGGAAATTAATTCATAGAAATTCTAGAGAAGCGAATCTTATAGAATTTGAGTTTGATAAACTCCAAAAGCATCATCCGAACTATAGGTTCCGAATATTCTATGACTTCCAGAACACGAACATCTTAAAGTAGAGATGCTTAAATTAAATTGTCTTTTGCGATCCCAAAACTCACTTCAATCATCGGAAAAGAGAATTTAGTCGATAGATACCCTCGAATCTCCTTAATTCAATTCCTAAGTTTAAGATGCAATCTACACTTTTTACTTTGTCTACAATCTTGCCATCAGTGATAATCGAAGTTGGGGATTAATCAATTTAGTTTCTATACTAATTAGCGCAAATTGTGTTCGTTAAAGGTGGAACAGAATAAATCTTCTTTGTCAAATAGTGCTTTTGAATTGAATTTAGAAGTAATATTACGATAAATGTTAGGAAATGCTAATACCACCCTATGTCGATTTAATCAACCAGTCACTACAGCAACTAAGCAACTTTGGATAAACAAAGATTCAACTTATTTTTGTTTAATAGTACCACTGTCAGTTTGTTATGTTGCCAAAATTGTCCATAATTTATTTCTGAATCATAATTCTCAGCTTTATTAAGAACGCACCCTTTTTCTTCACAAACAAAAACGACTTTTATTTACTCAAGTAGTGAGCCAAATTTCCTCCTACGCATCAGATAAAACTCCTAAACAGTATAATTTAATCTGAGAACGATTTCATACAGCATGTAGGAGGATTCTTTATAGAAAAATAGAACTGTCTTGCTGTCATTGAGTACGAGGCCTTCTTCAAAATAGCCAGCCAACGACTGTTAATGATTTTCAACCTATTTGGCACCTAGATTTAGGACCTCATCAGCAGTCGCAAGACTATTGACCAGCTGAATCAGCATGAAATTCAATATTTTACAAGTAAGTAATCTAGATGTATCACAGCCCAGAGGGCCGGGCGACCTTTTAGAAGCACACCATCAAGATTTTGTCCCGCCCAGCAATCCTTCAATAGCTCATCAAATCAAAGAGACCTGTCAGGGTTTGAAATAGTGAAGGTCAATTGACGGTGTGCAATCTGCAGCGAATCAGGGCATATTATAAGAACTTGTCGTTAGCGCAGCGAGAAACATTGAAATCTACGGTATAAGTCAGTCTTCATATACATTACCAAGAATCATTTCATTTTCTATTATTGATGGATGTTCTTCTATTATGAAGTAAATTTTGCGTTTCTTCTTACAATCTTTCTTTCTTTCGTCTACTTTATATCTATTTTACAAGTGCCTTGTTATTATCCACTTTTTATCCCTGTGAAATCCCAAAAATTGGGTTTTCTAATCTATTTTCTTGCCTATTTACCGACATTTATGGAGGGCGAGACTGAACACCTGTACATGGTGCCCTCTACGAACCTGAGAGTGCAATACTCTTTCAGAGCCAAGATTTAGTCGTTAACAGAGATGGAAAGTCAATTTCAGACTTGGTCGTTGGTCGGATGGAGTGTGTCGGATTTTTGGTCGAAAACCTTGGCTGCAGAGATTTCACGGCCACACAACAATACCTCGAAAGAAAAATGAGCTTTACCATCAGTACAACTCGCGGACGGACTGAGGTTCTAATGCGTTTCCGTACAAAATAGATTCACAAAAACTATTACAATCTTTTCTTTCCTTTCGATCTTTTTCCTGAGACTCCCAGCTTGCGGCCCATCTCATTTACTCTAACTACTCCACACCTTCCGATACATAACTCCATCAATGCACATCATTCACCAAATTCAGAAAAAGTGGCGCTCTAATCTCACTATACCAATCTTCAAACCGGTATGGCATGGAGGACTGGGCAGTAGCTCGGCCTCGATTTCGACTCCACCTTGGCCGCGACATCATTCAACCTAACTTTCGACAATACTCGATGGTGACATACGCTCGACATGTCATCTCTACGACAAACTGAGCATGCGACGAAAGCTGGGGCACCGATGCTTCGGTTTTGAGCTCTCGACTCGACTTTTCGGCCTCCAACAAGAGAGGCTGGTGTCAGACTTTGGGGAGAGGAAAGTGGGGAAAAGGCAATACTTTCTACGAAGGAGAATGTGATAAGCAGAAATGGAGTATGTAATTATGGAGGAAACAAGGGAAGGAAAGCTGAGAGGACCCTCGGGTTCTCAATGAGGAAAACGACCCGTGAGAGAGTTGAGGAGATGCTGGGAAGGGAAATTGAAGGAATTTGTAAGAAAGGTAAAGAAATTTTTGTGTGGTTATTGTACACTGCCCATTGCTGGATGCATGGGAGTGAAATTGTTTTTAAGAAGCTATTGCAGTATGCATGGCGGGATGACGGAGTATGAGAAGTGCTTTTTACATTCCTTAGACTAATTTCATTTGTTTTTCCTTTCTTTACTTTTGTAAATAGCGGGCGTGAACGAGTAGGGCATGCCTGAGGCCATAATCCCGACAGGCTCCGCCGGTCCCGTACCCAAAGCGGACATTATGGCTCATGCCTAGGACCTTAAATAGAATAAATGAATAAATAAATAAATACCGACATTTATTACTAACTTACGTCAAGTAGGCACGCGGGAAATTCAAAGCCTCAAGCCTACAAAGGGGCATTTGGCATGCCTGCGTAGTTTTTTCCCTTACGTCCTATTACACGTTGTATTCGATTACTGATTCTTCTATTTAGTCCACAGATGAAAAGATTTTCCGGTAACTTTTCGCAACCACAAGAACAGTTAAGTTCTGCTTCTGTATGGTAGAAACGACAGTGGTACGAAGCAAAGCCGCCATGTTCGGAGCGAGCCGACCGTAATTTGCCAAGGCTGATTCTCGGTAGTGAAAATAATACCTTCGAAACTTTAGAGATAATCTTAATTTCTAAATCTTTATAGCGTTTCAGGGCATGGGAGTTCCAATATGAAACTAACGAGTTATTATACCTTTCGTTCAGTAACTTGTTGCTCGTGCTATCGATGCTTCCGTATATTATGTATTTAGACTGCAAGCTTCTTTAGCCAAAGTATAAGCACGCTCATATCCCAAGATCCCTCAATGTCCTGGGACTCTTCTCAATATTGTAACTTTTTGGATCGTCAAGAGGGAGCTAAGGACCTAAATTTTAGATGAAAGATGGGATTACACATGTAGTTAAGCTGGTACTACCACTGAAGAAGAGGAAGTACCAGTTAAATCTTAACTATTCAAATCTAGTCTGTGCGTTAATACCAAGTATGTATTAGGCGCCTTAGTCATATAGTTAGGCTATTCGAATGACGAAGCAGTCGTGGATACGTTCAAGCCATGCATTTGCTGGTCCCCATCCAGTTTCGCGAAGAGGTGTAGGGGTAGGAAAGGTGTTGTAGACTGGTAGTACTGCATGTGCAGCCCGGTTGTGATGTTCGAGGACTATACCAAGTTTCTACTCCATAGAAAAGAGTGGCAAAAGCATAGCCTTGTACAGATTGCTGTAATAGACCTAAAAAAATCACACGGGTAGCATTACACAGTCGAGGTACATGATCAGTCGCAACACGGGCACGCTAACTAGCGGCTCGTACATGTCCTTTAAAGCCGAGTTTTCTATCGAATAAAATACCAAGCCACTTAAGTTCAGACTTTGGCGTGATAGTTGTCTGTGCAAAACTTAAAGGAGATTCAAAATACTTCTTCCTATAATGAGGTAAATAAGTTCAGTTTTTTTGGCGTTAAGCTGAACCCCGTTTTCGTTTGCCCTAAAATGTACTATCTAGCTCTTTTTGCAGTTTAGCATGACACTGCTCTAAAGAGGTGGCTGATGAAAAGAAAACTGCGTCATTGGCATATCTAAAATGGCTCCATGAGGTCCTTAGTAGTGGTTAAATGTAAAGAAGAAACAAGATCGAGGAAACAGGGGATCCCTCTGGAAGAGACTATGTCTGCGATTTTCTTTTCCTTCCATGCCTGTCGTATATCACAAAGAAGAGCTGTGGTTAAGTCGAAGGCAGAGTGAAGTTTGATAGCGCAGCATTGATCTCGTGCCAATATCTGAAGTTGGAGAGACCAATAAGAAAGCCGACGGGCAATAATTTATTCTAATCCTTTACCAAAGCATAATGACAGTGAGACTGGTCTATTTGGTTCAGGAATCGATCGGTCTCTTTTACCTGACTTGAGAAAAATAATGACCATAGCTCTCATGAAAACGAGATGGTGGATCCCAAACTCGATATAGTGGTTGAAAATGTCAGTGATACGTTCACCCAAGAGGGGCCACGCAGGCGAAGACACGTGGTGGTATGCTCATCCTCACTTGTAGATGTTTTGCATACCTGGTACGTAGCTTTATAGGATTGATTAATGGTGATTTTTTCCCAAGAAATACTTTGTTTCGATACCATAGAAGAATCAGGTGATATATCTTAAAATTGATCTTGACGACTTAGAAGGGACTGATGGCCTTTACGTATGGGTCAGATATGATTTCACTACCTTATGCGCGGCGGAGAGGAGGAGTTTGATATCTTAGGGCCACATTATGCCATTGTACTGTTCTATAAGCTAGCTAGTGATAATGATTTCGAATCTGTAATAATTGAGCTCTAGTAAGCCATTTTTGCGTGTCGTACAACATTTTTGAGGAAAAATTTTTCCAAAGTTCCATGCTCTTCCCACCTTGCTCTGCAGTAAATGTGAAGCGCAAACCAGCAGTCCTCATTCCACCACGGGGTTCCATGATTCAGGCATCTTTTCCGAGGACAAGTATCCACGAGAAAATTATGGATACTTTCAATAATAGCCCTTGCTTCGGTTTTTGAGTCATCTCGCGATGAAATGGAGGAAGAACGATGGTTGTCACCAAAAAGATAGACAAAAATCTCATGGTCTAGATCTTTGTATCTTAATTTAGCCTTCTTTTTGCCACTAAAATTCCAGCGTATTGTCGAAAAAATTGTCTCATGATCGATCGAACTTATAATGTAGGCCTGGACGGATCTCACAATTCGCACTGTCGTCTAGGCAGAGGGCGAGGTCTAAAGTTCCACCATGATTGTGTATGGGAATTCCTATTGGGTTGAGGAGTTTGAGGCCCTTGATATCATACCAGTCGATAAGATCGGTGCATGGCCTTAGGGTGGAGGTAGCTGACGAATCCAATAATGAATGACGTAAGTTAAAGTCTCCGCCAACAAAACAGGGTGTGCCTGGGCAGCTCAAAATAGTAGCTAGACCTTCACTAGCACCAATTAAGCCTGTAGGAGCGTTGCAGACATTCCAGATAGGAATATTTTTTTTGTCCCCATGGGAAAAAAACAATTTGTACAATGTCTCTGGACAAATAAGAAACCAACTGATATGGTTTTAGATGTGAGTCTCTTCGTATATATGTAATAACTCTGGGCCTTGAGAGCCAAGTTGAAACTGGAAAGAAAGTTTCGAAGCCGTGGTGCGAGTTAGAACTCTGCGACGGGAGGTCTGAAAAATCCAAGGTTCTTGTGTCCAAACAACATCAATTTGCTTTTCTTGGGCACGAGTAAGTGCTATATCGTGTGGAGATGAAGATCTGGCGACATTAACTTGCAAAATTTGGAGTCCTCCTCTTCGCTGTTTTTGTCTTCTTACCATGATTAATTTCAAGTATAATTTTTTTCTGTCCCGTTGATTGCGGTGAGGGTTGTTGGCGAGTCCGAAGACTGACGATTAATAATTTTAGCAAACTCTTTTTGGCCTTCAAGTCGAATATGTTGAAGCTGAATACGAAAAGGACGTATAAGAGCACCGTTCTTTCGGAAGAGTCGAGCGGGGCAAGAGGTGTCTACTGTACTGTGTGGGCCTTGGCAATTTAAGCATTTGGGAGTCATCATATAGGATTCATCGTGAACTTCAGTGCCAAAGAATTTGCATTTGACAGTCCGTGCACCTGTTCGTGTAGCGTGGAAATCATAACACTTCTCGCAAGTTATAATCAGATGATGTTTTCTGATTCTTTGGACAGAAACAGCTTCCCCAAATGAACAGAGTCTGGGGGGGAACTTGCTGGCTTTGATCACTGGAACACAGATGCGTATGTTTCAATAAGGCTCATCATTCAGAGAACGACGAGTTCAATTAACGTGTCTGATAGGAACAGCACCACGGATTGGAGCTAATTCTTCCTGTAGAAGGCCATCAAATGGGTCATAGAAGCCATCTAAGCCGCGTATTTTCTTAGGATTCGGCCCCAAAATAAAAGTTTTGCAGGTCTCTTGTCTTTCGAAATTTGCATCTCCAAATCTATTTTCAATCGCTTCCTTGTATTGTAGGAGAGTGGCGGTCTTAGCCGGCGAAGGTGCTAAAAGTGCAACGCTCGATGAAATTGATCAGACGTCTGCTATAAGTGACCTATCAGGAATGATCTGTTGAATTTTTTGTCGAAGTTCGAAAGAGCCGGTTTCCCTTGCCTCAAAGTCTGGGCCAAGCCTAATAATTACCAGCCGGTCTTTTTCACCTTGCCCACGGGGTTGTGATGCTCTGATAGTTTTTTTATTCAGTAAAGTATTCTGTCTGTTTTCATCTACACCTGCCTTTTCCGCCCATGATGGTTTTAAGACCTTCGAATTAGAGGATAAGAAGTTTGACAGATTAGTGTAAACTCGTTCCCAACGCATAGCCTTAGAGGCACTGTCTGCAAGTAGAGCCATGAAATCTGTACCAACACCTGGTTGTTCCTCTTCCAATTTCTTGTGGTAAGGGTTCGTAAGGTCGAGTAGACCTTTAATGGCATCCATAAATAATATGACACTTCAGTTTTTTTCATTGATTTTGCTTCTCTCTGAGGTGCTCTTAGCAATATTTTCATCAGAAATCTGAGATAGTGGGGGAAAATTATCGATAGCTCTTCCAGCTCAACCTTATCAGCTTGATGATCAATTAAGAATTTCTCAACTCCGAGCTTTCTCTAGTATGCTGCTCTTGAGGAAGGCAACATTTGTATGCGGTGTTGAGCAGGGTTGTGAAATAGTGGTACCACTCATCCTATTCAACGCTGAGGTCGTCTTCGAGACGCGGTACCCAGCGTCCGGAGGGTCAGGAGGCCGCGATTGGCAAATAGCGGTGGCGCTATTACGTTTAATTGGGAACTGTTGTGTTTTTAGGCTAACAATTTTGTGTGAGATATTAAATGACTAGTTGTTTTCTTAGACTCTACGATATGCTAGTAAATGTCGATTGTCGTCTTGCAAGTTTTCCGTTTTACGTCCCTCGGATGCTTACGATTTTATGAATAACATTTGTTTAAATTCAAAATATTAATAATAGTAAATAAGTCACGTGACCTATCTTTTTGAAAATGATATTACCACACCTGAAGAAAAATTGTAACATGGATTAATCGAATTTTGATATGGCGACATGGGATGATTTTAAAATTTCCCGAAATTTAGGGAAACATAAAATTCTTACCCTCCTCCCCTGCTCTGTCGACCATCCTATACCCTGCAGCTACTAGGGCCCGCAGCAATCAGCATTGCGGTGATACTGTAAGGCACAGCAATGCTTACTTAGTTAAAATAATAGGGCGGAATAAACCAAACCCTATGACCACGGATGAGAGTTGTAGTAAGGCTTTTGGAGGGATTTTAGCGGGCTCATTGGGTCCAACTAGACATAAACACCTAACACCTTCCACATTGGGGTTAGACCTCGTATTTATACAATCTTCTGAAATATTTTACATGGCAATTTTCGTCCGACCTAGATAGTTTTCAGTGGATCTTTCCTTGGTACTAAACCTAATCGGTATAAAATTTGTGCATTTGTGCGCTTTTCATTAATAACTAGCAACTAGAGCCAGCAATTAATTACAACCGCACCGTTTCGTCGTGAACTTAGATGAAATTCACAACTCAGCGAAAATAAGGCTTAACATTTAATAGAGCCGCTATCTGCATCTATTACAGCAAGCAGCCTTGCATCTTGCTGGTATACTCTCAATAAGTCTCATAAGATCTTCAGGGGTCACGGAATCCCATGCCTGCTTTACGATCGAGCGAAGACTATATTGAGTACGCTGTTTTCCATTGCTCAGATTCGGATAACCACGCTGGATGTGGCCCTTCATCCTATCCCAAACAGCTTCAATCGGGTTAAGATCAGGCAAGTTAGGCGGCCAGAGGATCGGTTGAATAAGCCTGACTCATTTCTTCCATCGTACTTGCTGCTGTGTGGGCAGGAGTGTTATACTGCATTACATAGATCTAAGGTCTCGTCGAGGCCAGGCCATCGATTAGAAGAACTATTTTCCCGCAATGTTTTTGGGAGTCGATAGACTTCTTTTCCTCCCCAAATAAAGAGGGGCCTATTTCTAAGCTTGGGAAACAAACCCAGCACATCTAGCCAACCCTGTTCCTCTTTTTCTCCAACACAATTAGCATTGCATTCTTGGAAAGTCTAGCTCACATTTTCAGTACATCAAATTCTTTTCTTTTTAAAGAGTATACGAAAACCTTTTGTTACCCAGTCTTTAGATTATCTTCCATCCATTACCCAACTTTCGTCTGTCCATAAAGTTGCCATCCAGTCTTCAAATCCCCAGTTAAGATGAACTTCGGCCCATTCTCTGCGTGTCGTTATGGCTTTTTGAGATGCTGAAGGCTTTGAATAAGCTGGACGTCGATGTCATCTCTTCTAAGTTTTTTTGGTATAACCTGCTCGCTGACACCAAGATATCAAAAGAAGCCAGAGGCGTGATCTAGAAATGTTTTGCAGCGGTTTTTAGGTGAAGACTCAACATAAGATATAATCTGATTAGCATCATCTGCTTTTAGGTTTGATGATAGTCCTTTTCTCTTTTGGGGGGAGACAGTTCCGCGGTGCAGTGAGTAACTAACTTGTGCCTGAGAAATACCAAGTTGTGCGGCAATTCGCGTCTGATTTTGCCAGCTTCACGGAGCCCATGACTCTGAAAATATCCTTTAATGATAATTCGTTGATATTTGATCCTTCGTCTTACTAAAATGTTTTGATCTCTGGATTATTATTGAATCGATATGTTGAAGGTGAGTGTGGATTCATCTGCAAAACATCAATAGTAACGAGTAAAGTCATGTGTCTGCGGAATAAAGAAGTTTGTTGTTGAGAAACATAATTCCTTTTACCAATTAAGCAGAAGATGAAAATAGGTATAAAATCTTCCAGCGGTCGACGTATAGAGGTGGAGGCCAACAAGTATCAATTGAAAGTTTTTGATATGCTTAAAGTGGGCATTGACATCCAGGACAGGATCTTTATCCTCTTTGGAATAAGGCGCCAGCTAGTATGGATCTAACCCCTGAAGCGAATTTGCGCCCCACTACAAACTAGCCTCTTTAGCGATAAATTAGTAGGGTAGCAGGGTAGAGAAGAACGGGAAGTCCCATGGGTAAAGCTGGAGTCCTAATACACGCCATCCCCCGGCATATTTTAGAGTGTAGGAATGACATTAGCCAGGTGATAGTTGCAAATCTGCCCAAGCTAGTGAATCAGCCAGTTTCTACGATGACTAAATCAGTAATGAAGCAGGCAGGATGATAGAAATGCGATGAAAATTTCCGGCATCATGTTGACTGGAATGTTTTTGACAATTTGTAAATTTCTACGTGTAAAATGTAGTTGTGCAAATCTTCTTAAATAGGATTTGCAACGAATTTCTCGTTGGGCCAAGTGCAATAGAAGAAATGAACTGGTTTAGCGATCCATTATCAAGCGGGTAAAATACCCATATTATACGGCCGTCTATACAGCCATCTGCCAAGTTTATTCTCCTCATGCTGGTCATAATACAACTCAAAAAGACCAACATCTTCTTATTTAACCTGGGTTTATTTTAAATTCGGTGTACCGATTTTGAAGAGATTTTTCTTACGATCTAAGATTCTGATCGGCTGTATTGAAGAACACCTACTTTAAATATGATCAGTTGACCAACAGCCTTGGCAGCGCCTCATATCGTGACTTGGCCCCGTGCAGACTGTGATAGTAATAAAGCTTGTCATATGAATATCGATTAATTAAAATCTGTAAGGAAGCATCTGTATACAGATACTAAGGTGGACAAGTTGTATACATGTCTTTCCTTCCTCAACCCCTTTACCGTTCTAAAGAAGAAAGTATTTAGCGAGTTGCAATTAAAATGAAGATGACAATCTCGCTCAGTATGAGGTCCCGGGTCCCTGTTACTGTAAACTTGCTTAGGTAATCACCTAAACATACATATTGAACGGGAAAACTGTAACATCATCCTTGAATTCACTGTGCTTTAAGCGAGCTGCAGTATATGTATTTCACTCAAAATCACGGATAGGAGTTCAACCATCAGCATCTTGTGATATTTTTTGTTGTCGAATAATTAATTGGTTCAAGAAAGGGGGTGAGAGGAAGAATGTATATATAACCAAATTGAGGTCGCTTTCGCTACCTTTGAGGGTGGAAATCGTGAGAAGTGATAGCAAAAGGGGTTATTGATCAATAGCATTCAGTCTTAGCTTTACTAACTTCTACTAATATCTTAGTAATCTTTAATCGAATGCTAACAAGGCATGCCCATTGAAGTGGCAAAGATATGAGTGTAGAGTGTATTAACTCTACCCTCTGCTATTAAAATTTCGGAATTTTTAAGCTGTTTATCTAATTGATAAAAGATTTCTTCAGAGAGATCTACATGCATGCTTTGGGCCTACCGATTTCTTTTAGATTTAATTTCGTTTAGTTGGCTGTTGATAGCCGGTTTGATGGCTGCCAAAACTCTAGTTAGGTCTTTAGAAGGGCCGCCAATCCAGTGTTTTTAAAAAAAAGGGGCAACCTCTAGGCGAGAGGTTGTAGACATTCCACATTTGAAATACCAATCGATCCAGGTATGAACCACATGATCACGATGTGGATTTGTTAGCCATTGTCCGATCACATAGACAAGACGAACTTCACGTTCCATCTCTCTTTTTGCTATCTCACCAAGCTTGGAGGGCGAAGCTGCTTGGCTTAAGCTATGTAGCTGGCCATCATTGCAATTAAATTCATCTTTGAGATCTTACGGGGTATTTTCAAATATAGCTCAAGTTTTTGAGAAAGTAATATCCTCATGAAAGCCTCCCACCGCTTTTTGGTGTGAAAATTTAACTCATAAGGGAGAAGTATATTCTTCAACATGTGCCAGTAACAAAGAACACGTTTAGTGTGGGTTTCTGGGAAAAAAACGATTGGCTGACTTCATAAGAGCTTTTTCATAGTCAGCTGCAATAGTAGAAGATTATGACCGTTATAAAGGAGGCCCTTGACCAAGCTAATGGTCATAGTTTTGCTGATTTTCAATCCAATAAATAGAAAGTCATATGAAATGAATTATCCATATAATCAACGCTAATTACGTTCAAAAAAGGTATCCCAAACTTGAAGGTCTTGTAAGTAAAATCAAAAAGGAGTGGGCCAAATTGTTAATCAAAGTTCTGGATAGTTCTACTATCGGCAATAAATTTATATGTTTTATGACCATCACCGTCCCAACTATAATCGAATCTAAGTCAGTTTTCTACTTTCTCCCTCTCAAAAAATTATTTGAAAGCTTCAAACGGTGATTTACAAACACATTCGTTCCGCACAATTTTGCTTATCCTATTATAAAGACCAAGGTAACGATAGATAGATCATTTTCTAGTGCTTAATCACGGAGAACTGTAACTGTAACTGTTCGAGAGTGAATAATCCGACTGTCACAATGTTTCTTAATTAGATAACGTGCTTCTTTATCAAGTCGTCGATGTTCAGGAAAAGTTAAGGGCTCATCTGGTCTATAATTGTGCTTTTGTATCCATTAATAAGTTCGCAAGTTACTTGAGAGCGTCTTGTATCTTATAAGCTGAACGGAAAGTTGCACTTTTGGGTTTCCAGTTTACGTCTTCGAATTGGACTTGCGATATTTGATCAGTAGACTTTTCCGTCTATTGCATTAACAGAGTGCTAATTCTCCATATCTTATCTATTTGACCTATAATAATAGTGTATCCAGTAGTTTGGGCATGTTGCTGTGCTTCCTTCAAAGATAGGGTAGTACCTTTGAAATGGTGAAGAGAGATCAAAGGGGAAAAATATGAAGTTTAAATTAAACCAATAATGTTAAGATTCCTCAAAGATGAGAGAAGGGTTATAGATTTCTCAAATGTAGAAAAATAGAGGAAGTATTCGGGATTGTGTCAATCATAGAAATATAAACGAGAAATTTTAATAGGCTAGGTAAATAAGTTTAACTCCAAGATGACGAGTCGTGTTTGGTTTAAGAAATGTTGTTAGATCCTTTTTATTAACGCCTACAGGCTGTTTAATATTTGCTTATATTGACATAATGTCATAAATTGATAAACGATAGTATGTGATAAATAGCCAGTACAAATATGTTTAAATTTAGTCGATGTGTATAAGGAAATTCAGAGCAGCACATAAATCCTTGTTTTAGTTGTTCACCGCCTTAGAGGGAATGGCGTGTATCATGACTCTTGAATCATTCACTTTTGATTATTGATTTTTCACACATCTTCACTTGTTTGAATTCATCAATGATCTATTTTCAAGCAGTGCTGCTAGTTGACTAAGTCCCAAGGACTTTTGTACATCATGGCGTCTGAAAAAAAGTATTCATGCCGGGCTAACAAGCCGGTAAGATGATAGGGTTATAGCCGTAATTCATAGTGCGTTAGTCAGGTTTGCAAAATCATATAAAAATCCGAGCACTAATTGGCCCAAGGAACCATCGCTGGAGCTATTGTCTACCCTGTTTTATAGCCCATTCATTCACTCTAGGATTAAAGGACTTTTCCCTTTTGATCAGGCGGAGGCGCGGAGGAGAATCTATATTAATTTCGGGTTTCGACTAGTAATTCTAAAATTTTGCAGTCGAGAACTCGCTTGAGACAGGACAGAGTTTGGAATGCTTGCTGCATAAGAGACCTACAGCCGATGGTGCCGATGGTGCCCCTCACCGCAGCGAATGTGAAGATCAGATTCCCTGTAATGCGTATTTGACGGGTGTTTGTTGATGCAGCCAAGCTAGCCGTTGGTCGTTCCTTAAATCACAGGATCCGTTTCGCTTTATGCACGTCCTTTGGTTGACCAGGATGTAAGCTTTATTATTTCCTATAACAGTTAGTCTAGCAGATTATACAGAGAAGCACGAGCCAGCTTATATATAGACCAAGAGGCTCCCTGTAATACCGCTAAGCGAGGATCTTAAAGAAAAAATCCTAAAGTTGTAATCGATTGGCTTGCTCCTCGTTTGTGCGCCAATGATAGACATCTAGGTCTGTATTTAACGTTGTTCTAGCTGTACCCCTGCTATGACGAATGAGCGCTGATTTCATTAAGATCAGGCCATGACCAAAACCTAGCAGCTCCTTCAGCATTTAGCCTATTTCAACACCGACGACGAAGAACTTAATTATAACTAAATCCAATTCAGTTTCCCGTCATTCATGTTTAACTCACATCAATCAAGAGAAGAGATTCCCCTGATACACATTCTCTCTTGATTTTGAAATGGCCACAGCACCAAATCCCGTTCCTTTTTCTCCCCTTCATCAAAATACAACTGAGAAAAGTTCTGCTATGTCAGTGAGCCAAGGTATTCCGAGGCAATCTCAAGTCCAGATTACTCCTCGAGCTCTCTCCCCAAGCTTTACCAATATACTCCCTTCAAATCAGGCAGCAGTCAGCGGTGCGTCTTCAACTGGAAATGCAGTTCGGACCCCTGGAACTAGCTCCACATTTTCAGAAAAAGCAGCTGGAATAGATGCTGGACCTGGACCTGGACCATTGAGACTGCCAAAGCCATTGACAGCAGTGGACTTATACGCTCAACTTGAGAAGGAGCAAGAGGCTGTTGTAAGTCTCAGAACTACATCTCAGCCTTCAGATTGAAACATTGAAACTAATCGTTCAAATAGGTGAATAAACTTACCCGGGAACTTTCCCTTCTCCGGGCTGCTCAAAACACCTCTGTTGTATCAAGTGTATCCTCCACTTCGGCATCTGGATTACAAGATAATTGTGAATACAATGTTAGCAGCCTTTTTTCAGGTCACTCACATCCTACACCTCCTTACATCAACCGAAACCGAAGCTCAAGCGTGGTTAGTAATCGTAGTATGACTGCCATCAATACCAGCTCTTTTGTACCGTGTATGGCCTTTGATCGGGCTGTTGGACGCAATGGGCCCGCAAGACGCGAAAGTAACTCAGGAGTAAATCAAATAAATATGGCAGGCAACAACACGAGTCGGCGAAACTCTGCGAGCAAACTCAACCTACATAGTCAAAATCAGAGCGGGGCAAGCAGTCCTATAGCTGTACCAATAAACCCAACTAACTATCACCATCATTACGTTCCAGAGCAGTGGCCAAGTGTAAATTCATCATATTCATCCCGGCCAGCACTGTACCGTAATAATACTTCTCGGAGTCAGAGTATTATAGGTTCAATCGGGGATAAGGAGATTCAACTGAACAATCGACTTGAAGAGGTAGCAAAGCATAGTACTGAGTTAGAGAATGTAAAGAAAGAAAATGAAAATTTAAAACTTAGAGTTCGAGAGTTAGAAGCATTACTCAGTCAGAAAAAGAAAAATATTGAAGGCGGTACAACAAAATTGTCGGAGAATTAAACTATCAACGCAACGCCATTCAATTTTAAAAGGGGGAAGCAATCAATTATCGATTATCGATTATCAGTACAGTTTTATTCGGCAGGATCTTATCCTAGTTCTGGAGATATCTTGAGTAATTGATATCTGAAAAGAATGCCATTTTTATAGGCGTAATGATTATAGAAATAAAACATTCGTCCAAGTCAAAAAGTTAAGATGAATGGTCTAAGTAAGCCCAAGGACGACAAAGTAACAATGATAAAAATCCTTGTGATGATTATGCAATATGTGATTTTTAGGATGCAAATTTTCCAGATAAGTACTGGCATGGGGAAATAGATATGATTGCAGATTATTTATCTCTATTTTTTTTAAAAAAAGTAGACGATAAGTAAAATTTTTTTTACAAGCTCTCTTCTTACCCATACTCCTTTCTGTTGTAAATACTTTAGGGCTGGTATCATGAAGATTTATGAGATGGTGCGTTTTTGAAAAAAAAAATTTATCTAAATTTGCAAGAAATTTAAGTCACAGAGATCAATCTTTTGTTCAGCAGCTAAATCTTGAGCGGGTGTATTCCTTACAAACAATGCACCCTTTGCGCTTTAACAAATAGTCTAGACCATAAATACTCTCTATCCCAGAAAACTACAAACGTAAGAAAGGGTTTCTTGACAGTGTCAAAGGATGGAATGAGTAAAGGCAAAAGCTTTATACTTGCCGTCATTAAAACACACCAGGCGTGGCTCTAAATAGTAATCTGGGTAGTGAAAAATTTACACTTCTAGCAGTAGGTAAAGAGATAAAAAAACTCTCACAACAATTTAAATAGTTGAAGAAAAACTGCTTGCGCAAGAACGGTCTTACAAGGGAAGCCCACGCTCACTTTTACACGAAAATACCGTCGTTGGACAAAGCATATTTTTGATAGTAAAAATGCCAGAGCGTTTGACTTCTTTTTTTTGCTATAAGGGGATAGAAGCTGATTGAACATGATTCAACCTAATAACTAGAGTCCGAAATTTTCATATCAAAAAAGTAATTATTGTCAACTTGTAAAGTTTTGCGAGACTTGAGACTTAGGGCCTATCCCACGCCACATCTTTATCTCCTGGATGCCAGGAGATAAAACTAAAATTTTCCTCTGCACCCTAGTAATGAATGAAAATTTACTAGCGCCCTGAAATATGTTACCATATATCAATAATCTTGATTACATCACAGCTTAATTTACGTGACAGATATGTTTTTTGAAAACAAACAATTATTTTTCTATGATCAATTCTACCTGTAAATAAGTTAGAATGCTGCATGTACTTTTCACATTTATTGCTACGGTATAGGGAAAAAGAAATTATTATTTTCATGTCCTAGAAACAGAAAAAGGTATGGGATCGATGTCCCGCTAAAACGCTCACTAACCTCAACCACTAGACAAAACTTATAATAAGAAAATTT
Source organism: Erysiphe pulchra (assembly GCA_002918395.1). Classification (NCBI taxonomy): domain Eukaryota; kingdom Fungi; phylum Ascomycota; class Leotiomycetes; order Helotiales; family Erysiphaceae; genus Erysiphe; species Erysiphe pulchra. The sequence continues at coordinate 43,443 of PEDP01000063.1, forward strand.
AGGAGAATGTTAAATCCTAACTCCCACGTGACCTACGCAAGCTCTTACTAGTAAATTCTTTAAATTCAGTATAACTGTGATATAGTCAAATTATTAATTAGTAGGGGGTCCTCAAATATCTCTTTTGGCACCTTGTTTAAACTAAACTGCCTTGCTTAAGTCTCTTTGCTTAATATTAGACTTTATTCACGTGAATTTTATGCACGATTTGGTAATCCAATTAACTAACCCATTTAAAAAAATCCCCAAGCTCATAACAAGTCCAAACTATTTATCACAACTGTAGATTATTCAGGTTCGTACACCATTATTAATCTCCTTGGAATCACTCGAAAACGGAATGCATCTTGGTACTGTGATACCCACGCTTGAATCCAGGTAAATAACACATCTACTGAGTTAAATACAGCTTCTGGAGGCAATGGCATGGATGAAGAAGGTTCTACTTCTCATAAGGGCTGAGTTACAGTAGAAGCAGTGTGTTCATGGTGAAGAGAAAGGTGTAGAGAGGCATATTTTCTTTGTAATTTAATTGTATTGCGTCGTGCTATTATCGTTGTAATTATCTTTTATCTTTCTTGTTTTGGAAACTGCTTTCATCAATTATCTATTTACACAGTCTAGCGTTGCTAGGCAACGAAACTGAAATTTGCTGACTAATACATTTTGAGTCTACTCCACGGGAGTAAGGCGACTCGACGAAGACGACTGGGCTGACAAAGCCTATTCTACGAGCAAAAAACTAGGCACACAGACTGTAACATTAGACCCCTCGTTTATTTACAGGAGACTTTTTCTCCATTATTCTTATATGAAAAATATCAATTTCTCGTCGCGGTCCTGTCGCGCCCCTTCATTTTCTCCTACTTCATCCCCAACACCAAACCAAATTTGGCTTCAAATTCATCAAAAGCTTTGGCGTCTTCCAAATTTAATCTTTCTTCCCAATTTGGTCTTTCCATTTTCCCAAGACTCGTCTCACAAAACCCCTTCCGTACCCGTTCCGCCCGTAATATACGCTCTACCTTCTGTCAAGGATCAGTAGTGATTTTTTTTCTATTAAAATTGAATCTGGCTGCCTACCATCATTAATTTGGGATGGCAATGAATATTCACCTACTTTAGGCATTAACTCTACGTGAAAACGAGGCCAAATTTGTAACGGAACGTCCAATTCAATAACTTGAGGCGAGATAATTTTAACAAAACTGTACTTGGCGTTTACCCAAGCTAACTATTTTTTTTGGTCGTGAGGTGCTTATTTTTTCAAGATTTAACTAGACCTTATCACCTACCCAAAATTAAGGTGCTTTTTGTTTGTTTCCTCTTCCATGTGGATTTGGGACGCCGTCGCCGCCACGGAAAATTGCTGAGCCTCTCTAAGATACTCCAAGAATTTCTTTACTTTTTACTCAAGAGTAGATCTAGGACGAGATGATTGCGGCGTGTTCTGCTGAAAATATTCTATGTGGTACCCTTGCTCAATAAAGAACGGACTAAGTCCTGAGCCTGAGTTATTGCGATTACTAAGCGCTAGTTGGGCCGAGAGAAGCATTAGGGCCCATTCAAATTGTGCATAAGAAATAAATACTCGCAGATACGCCAGAGTTTCCTGGTTCATTCGCTCCGTCGAACCATCTGTTTCCGGATGAAACACTGTAGACAGTCTTTGTTCGATTTCTACACCTTTGCATAGATATGATCAGAAATCGCTGACCAAATTTGACCACCGGTCCGGTTTTAATGCTCGAGAAAATCCGTGGAATCGAAAATAACAATTTATGAATCGATTGGCACAGTCTTCTGCGGCCATGGAAGTCAAAGCCTCCAGGAAACAGATTATAACAATCGATCGGTTATGACCATGAAATACCGTGGTTAATCTTTGGTCATAAAGTCAATAGACAGTTCGCTTTAGAACTTCTCCGGAACTGAAAGTGGTAGTAAAAGACCTTGTCTTCTGGAACGCTAGACATGGGATCGCCCACACACATCACAATTTCTACAGAACTTTTGCACAATAGCACTCATTCCTGGCCAGTGAAAAGAACGTGAAATTATTTTTAACGTTGTATCTCGGCCTGGGTGTCCGGAAATGTACTAGTCGTGAGTTCTTTGATTAAATGCCGTTCTTAGAGGCTTCCAATCTGGTATCCACAAACGATTACGAAAAAGTAAAGCTCCTCCTTCATCAATTTCACATTCTGATAGCGTAAAATTTGAACCTCATTGTGGAGAAAAGCTTCGTTCTTTAAGCCGTAACACTCTGTAAAGCTCGGTGAATATTATTCTATCTTTACCACCCCGGTCCCACAACGATTGCAGTTTCTCGGTTTCAAAAATTTGGGCACCTAGGAGACTAAGATTTATAATAGAAGTAATCTCACTGATGGAAGCATTTTGGTATAACCAATCTGCTTTAATAAGCTTAAAGTGTTGTTTTGCTAATCTAGGGTCATCTAGATCTTTTGGAATATCTTGGCCTCGTCGAGATAAAGCATCTGGGCCTTCTCCCAATTTACCCGATCGAAAGCTAATTTGGAAATTGAATTGAGATAAAATTAGTGACCGTCTAACATTGCGCTCTGTGAATTTCTGGCTTGTCATGAAATATTTAAGATTTCAGCCAGGACACACTTAACGTACGTGTGGTAGACGAGAAGCTAATGTCATAGAATAATTTGAGCTTCTGTAATGAGGGCAAAAATTACACTTAAGAATTGGATACGTAGAGAATGGTTGAATAGGTAAATGTGGTGAACTTTACACTTTACGAAAGTACTTTGATGTGATTACAGTCGATGTTTTTATTTTTAAAGTACACGAATTAACTATGAGATACCCCCTGCGACAGTTACCAGTTACCATGACAATGAGACACGTGATCTGCGCACAGCTTCCCCTGTAGATAAATCGGTTCACTAATGGATATTTTTGCAAACATAAAATAATCGTCAACAACAGATGTAGCTGGCACTCTTATAATTTTTGATTTGCTGAGTTAGAGGAATATCAAATTTCTAATAAAAATTGCATATTTTGATATAAAGGAAATTGAATGCCTTACCTCCAGTAAATCTATTCCCTATTGCACATCACGAAAAACTGATGTAAAGGTTTGATATGTCGAAGACACACCAACGGCATGGATCATAGGCATGCGATATTTGTTTGTTCTGTACGTAGAATCAATGACCAACACCGAGTGATACAGTTTGGTCATTCTTATAGCGTCTGGAAAGGCGAAAAATAGGGGCGTTGGATGATTGTCGACATCAACTTTAATTTTGTGAGGAACATTCTCCTTCACGAGACTGTCGAGTAAAGCTTGAATTGGAGTGCGCCCATCGAGAGTATCTCGAATTTTCTTTGAAAGGAGGTTTGATATGTCTCGTGAAAGCAGCATGACTCTAGGATCTTCACAACGTAAAGAGGCGGCAATCTCAAGTGTACTCACAAGATTCTCGATTGAATCCAATTTTGGCTTGATACTGCGAGCACGTGCCTGCGACCTCGAGATCATCTGATTTTGTGGGCATGCTTCGTGTGTATGGAAAGCATGAGTTATACATATATGCCATCTTTGCATTTTAGAAGAATATCTACCTGTCAATCGATAATTACAACCAACAAGCCGGGAAGAAGTATTGGTGCGTCTCTCTTTGTTTCCACGATCACGATATATACCACCGATATCGCATTTCAAGCGGACCTTTCGTTTATTACTTCCATTATCTATTGTCAGACAAAACCCATTGCCAATAGCCCAATCCTTAAGGAAGTTAACTAATTCATCGCGAGTTTTGTTTGTTTGTTTGTTATTTAACATCTGACTAAATAAAGGCTGTGCCAGTATTTACAAATCCCAAATTGGGCAAAGGACGCCAAAGCTGATCGCTTTGAGGATCTTAGGTATCAAACACACCAATCTGGAGAGTCGATACCTAGTACATTTGAAATGCAGAGAATGTTTCACGGAAGATCTATTCCTGTGAAAAAAAGAGAGAGAACAAGTACTAGACAGATAGGTAGGAACGCATTCACCATGACCCAAAGGCCACGGGCTGAGGGAAAACCTGACGAGAAAACCCAGTGGGAAAAACTCCTCAGGAAAACCTCAGCCATTCCACCCGTACTCTTTTACGGTAAGCAGCCGAGTCCCCCTCCAGTAAGCCACGTA
>PEDP01000064.1:0-47319 GCA_002918395.1 Erysiphe pulchra
CTACTCATTCTTGCTTGATTGGAAATATGAAAATTGTTAAATTTAGTTGTAATTTCTCCAACTTCAAGATTTGAGGAGACTCTTTCTTCCAATTGGATCGAGTACACAGAACTTTTCAATGTATAATTTGATATGCTGCTAGTCGCATAAAATTTTTGTTCACGAAATTGGAAAAATCAAAATCCAGCCTGAAGAAATTGTCCCCTAATAATATAAGCACTTTTTTCACAAAACTAATTGGTATTTAATAATAGCTCTCTTAGTAGGCAAAAGTTAATTCTGGATTCTAACGATGTTAAATTATCAGCTAGATTGACAAAAAAAGCGGCTCAGGATTCCTGAGAAAAGTTATATAGAATAGAGTCTATATAGAACAATTTGAGCTTCCTTATTTCAAAAAAAATACTTATGATATTTTCCAAGATTATTACTGAGATTAATTAAGTAGAATGTGTAAAAGATGTTGTATTATTGTTGTTGCTGTGTTTATTTGTTTACTTTCAGGTAAACAAATAAAATTAATAAACTGCTTCCAAGTCTCAAAAGCTTATCAAAGTCGCGTTATTTGATTGTTTCCTCAATTTATCTCAAGGAATAAACAGATGAGTTAGATCACAGAATGAGCTTCCCTGCGTAGGTCACCAGAAATGTAATCTATCGAACTTAAGCAAGAGGAAAACGATTCTTCCTTAGGAGACGCGTCTGCGATAAAGCTATGGGGCTCTCTAAGCTAGCGACTAGACTAATTACATAATCAAATACAGGCGAAGCTTCTCATAACTACCACAAGCTCAGAACGGTAATTGCTAATCTGTACCCCCTGTAAATTGCCCCTCTTTACCCCCTACCCAAATAAGCCAATTATATGGCCAAAAACCCCAGCAATTACCCGTGCACCAGCACTCAAGATTATGTCATGATTTCAGTGTGAGGTTTACGGTTTATCGGGTACCGCTAGTTTGCCTAAAGCGATACGAATTCTATATACTACAGTGAATAAATTCCCCGTGGTATCTGATGTAAATATCTTTATATAGTGATGGGGACCCTCAGCCTTGCTACCAGTCAAATAGCCAAGATGAAGGTGTTGATTGATGTGGCAGTTAGCAAATCCATCCGTAAATGGGAGCCTCGTATCCTCGATTTATTTGAGAATATTTTCACCGTTAGGAATGAAACTAAAGCACTTGGTACTGTTAAAAATCGAAGTGCCCCTAGGATCGAGCCAGGATGATATCTAACAAGTTGATTCATTGAAATTACTAGAAGATGGAAAAAGGGAGATTATTAAAAATTTAAAGACGGAAGCCTTGACAAATAGATATTCTCCAAGAGAATCCAGGCCATTGTGAAGGGGTCAGAATCATTATCTTATTACAAAATGTTACCAAAACTCCTATATCTACATTCGCTTACATGAAACAGACTAACTATTGAAAGGGAGTATTTATGAGATATTTTAAGCCTAATAAGGCATGATCTACTATCAAATAGTGTTTATCCCCCGTATTTATGAAATTTCTTGGCAAAAAATGTATGGTGAATTCATCCCACAGAGAAAATGTAGGTGGGTCAATTCTTCTAAACTATGCCTAATTTTTATATGATTTACTGCATAAATATTTATGCGATCGTAAGATTTACAGCAGATAAGAACTTCAGTCCTCAGTACTTTGTCGGACCCCCATCAGCAGCTATAACCGCCTGACATCTAGCCGGCATGGTCTCAATGAGTTTGTCAAAGTATTCAGAGGGCACCGAGTCCCACGCTTCCTTCACAACTAGTCGAAGTTTAACTTGACATCGTTTTTTTCCGCCGCCGCCCAGACTTGGATAGTTAAACTGAATGAAGTCTTTCATACTATCTCAAACAGCCTCTATCGGATTAAGGTTTGGGGATTTAGGAGGCCAAGAAATAGGCGTTATGGCCCTCTCTCCCATCTCTTCCATCGTCTTAGCTGCCGAGTGAAGAGGAGCATTGTCCTGCAACACGGAGAGTCAGGGCTGCATGGAGACCATCAGTACTGACTCGTAATTTTTAAGTCTTGAGCTCACTAAAAGAGACTGGTCTCTAGACAAATGCTTCTTTTGAGGTGTAGAAGGTGAGATCTGAGAAGAATTCATCTGTGCAAATAATCAGTTCCGAAATGCAATCTTGGTCTGCTAAAAGGTTGACCTTGATAATAAATATGTAAGATTTGATAAATGAATATAAATATAGTTACTCGATGATTGTAAATTATTTAGTGTGTAAGTATGAAAGATATGGTAGTGACAACGCAAAACTACTAATTATAGTGAAGGTAAGTATAATTGAGCAGACGTGCGACGATGATCTGTGAAATCGATGGAAAATCAATTGTGCATATTTTGACCTCATTATTCCAGGTGTCAAATGTTTTTGGAACTTTGCTAGCTCGATGCTAACAGGGCTATATCCCTGAAGCGAGAGTTGTCTCCACTTTTACCCACCTACATTTTCTACCGTGGCCATAGGGAAGAGTTTTTCAGTTCTTTGCAAAGCAGATAATGTAATGCTAATATTTTAATTAACAGACTGCACCAACTGAAGCTTTAAATTACTCTCAATTATTTAAAATCGGATCGTAAATAGTTGGGTGACGGTGCAATAGAAAGAAACTTAATATTGGCTATGGGCTGAATTTGTTTATCGACTGTGTATACTGAAACGAATGAATTGTAAGAGACCCCTGTTATAGTTGCTTTACCAATATAGCAGGGTAGTACAGCTTCTCCTTCAATTAAATGTACCAAAATTATAACGAGAGCCAGTGCACAGGTAATTGCTGGGGTTTTTTGGCCATATAATCGGTTTATTTTGGCAGGGAATATACAGGGGTTACAGATTAGTAATTACTTTCAGAACCTTAGTGAGCATGAAAACTTCATTAAGACGTCATGCGTCACGTGTATTATCTACATTATTAGTAATTAGTCATTCTTTTTAGGGATGACCCGTTATTCTAAATTTCATTTGTGTATATGTAAATTGTTTACTCAAAAGAAAAAACTTTATGGACGTCTTCCAACCAACATTTATCCATCTATTTTATCATCCACACGTTTTCTTGCCATCATTTCAGCAACTACTTGTCTGGAATTGTTTCTTATTATTTGACTTTGTCTTATGTATGGCGATTTTAGATACGTATTCGTCGTATAAGGCCAATAATAGTCAGATTTTATATTTGAGAATAACTTCAGAATACTATCAGTTCAAGAGTGCAATGAGTAACTTTGATAAAGATAATTTTTTTATTTAGGAAGAATCTAGTTCCTCCAGCTAGGTTTTTCCCCCGAGTTATATCTGAACTATTGAACAACACAATAATAGCCAATTTGTGTTGTGGTCGCTTAGTAGCATGTATCTAAAACACAACTGTTACGGTTTACATGAATATAAAACTTTTAAACCCAAAACAAACCTGTTTTGAGTGGAACTAGGAAATGGCAGTAGCCTGGATGAACCAAACAATATTGCTTATCAAACAAATAGAGGATCTCCATATCAAACACTTATGCTTTGAAATGGAACAAGCTACACGTTCTTGCCCAAGATGCAGATATCGCCGTGACATGGGTGATTTCCTCACCAAGAAGCAAAATGTCGCATATATGACCTGTAAAAGACACTTCAAAAAGCGCCAAATTCCATCACTCGATCTGTGGGATGACTTTGGTTGAAGAAATCAGTCTATGAGCCGACCAATTCGTTTCTTGCCCATCAGTTTTGATAAGAAAATCTAATCGATTATTCAACTAGTCTCAAACTGAAATACTTGACATCAAGTGTAAAGTCGTCTTAGATCTGTTACCTGTCAATCTTGGGGTCTCAGCTAGAGACAGAAAGATGCGAGAGAAGTTAAAGGAATGGCCATTTTTATCAACAGAAATTCATATCCAATAAATCCACATTTCTTTTCGATTAAACTATTTAATTTTATCCGTGGAAATCTTACAAGTATTCCGAATTAACTTGTAGTAATACAGTGATAAGTGTAGCAAATATGTAAAGCTCTCCGTAAAGGCGGCCAGCTACGTATGGTATCCTAATGTTGTTGAACCTGATAGTGGTGCTGGTATGTTTTCCCGATTTGAATTCTATGGGGGCCCGCCAGTACCGCGTCTCCGGCTGATTTGACCTGGTCAGATCGTTTGTAGTTTCAATCATCTCATCTTGACTTGGCTATGCATTTTAGGATTGGCGTTTACAGGATAAATACTTCACGTGATATGATTATGTAATATTAATTGCTCACTAGACTTTTAGACTTCGCACAATGACCTGGATGACTGGATTTACCACTAAAAGCCTCATGATTAAGATAGAGATCTTAGTACTCAATCCTCCATTTCCCGGAAGTAGCTCGCAAGCATTGTTTCGGAAAGGGCAGATTGTTTTACGCCTTACGGTTCTTAGACGCTGCTTTGTGATTTAGATATTATGGTTTTTGCGGTCTCTAAATTTTCCGCCTTGGTCACAGTTGTTCAGTCGTAATGTTCCTCTCTTTTGTTTATTCTGAGCTACATATGATACACAGTAGCCGTTGGGTACAAATTTTGCTTCAAAGATAGTGAACAACTCCTCACAGTTTTGGCTTCACAAGAAGTAGGTTCCGGTAGAGCGGCGTTGGCGTACGAAGCTTCACGTCGAGCTTCGAAAAGATAGCCCCTGGATTATGTGGCACTAATCAAGTACATCTAAAGCCTGCACAAAAATTTTCCTTTGTAATGGCTTTATTGAAAGCCGCCTTAAAGGTAGGTAGGAAGACTTCTTTGCTGATATGAGTAGTATAGTTGCGTGCCAAGCCTGATATCTCATCTCCATATGCTCGCTTCAAAAGCGAGAAGCAGCCTGCATCAAGCGGTTAAGCGGTTGCAACAGATGCGACAAGTGTGGGGGCATATCGAGGGTTACAGTGTTCTTTTTCATGCAAAAATTTTGAAAGTCAAGGGAGCAGTGGCTCTCGTGGCCGTCGATAATCAGCAGCCGATTGTGCCTTTGGTACGCACCTTTGTATGCTAGTTGAAATGCCCCAACCAGGAAATAGCAAGCTTCTTTGACGTCCAGCCGTTAGCACTGACCTCGAGGATCCACATGTATGGTATGTCATTATATCAAGAGGGAATGAGGATCCTGCTAGCATAGATAATAAAGGGTGAAATTGCCCATCCTGTCGCATTATCTCCCTGTATTACAGTAACCCACTGGCGATTGCCTGGCTGAACTCGCTTCTGCTTACCATATTCATCTGAGCTAGTAACTACTGACTGAGACGTCATTACACCCATCATGAAGCAAGTCTCATCAAAATTGTATATATCTTCGTCCTGAATACCATACTTGTCTTTGAATGATTGAACAAGCGTGAACTATGGGCCTATAACCCGTGAGTCTTCGTATATAGCTCGCTGACGATCGTTTGGACGGCACCATTTTGTCTTTAGCTCAGGCGTACGTTTGATGAAGTTGACAACCCAATTCTTGCCTACTGGGTCTTTACCACGCTGTTGAACTAGTCTATCGGCCATTTCTTGTACAACACCATTTTTAGGCGCATCGCTTTATCCACACTGCTTGAGAATACTCTCCAAAATGACCTTTTCTTCACGTATAATAAGCTGCAGTGAGTTGGGCTGGCAATCACATCGAGACTGTCTCCAGCGCGTCGCGTTGTTCTATATACCTTTATAACGCGTTTTTCAATGTCAAAATCGCATTTACTAAAAGAGGAGATTTCAAGCTGTAGTGTGGATTCAGTGTTAGTCTTTGGCATGTTGTGTTGTTGAAACAATACGAATAGATTTCGAATGTGCGCTGAAAAGTGATGGGGCTGGCGACTCGCCTATGAGCCACGTTAAAACTACAACTTACAAATAATAGGGCCGGTCAGACTTAGAATTAATTTCCATACAAATTTGTGAAAAGAATTTTTGTGTACCTTCCCCGCGGCGCTGAATAATCAATAGATCCACTAAAAACACCAGAATTCCATCATTATCAGCTTTGACGCCCAACGTCAACTTCATTTATTGGTATCTAAATTTAATAATTTCTAAAGATCAAGTAGTATCAAATCTACAATTCCCAGAGTTTTTCCAGCAAGATTCAAGTTTCTGGGGAGTTGTGACGGGTTAAATAAAATGAAGTGTTTTTCAAAGCTTCCATTGATATTTAACTAGGCCAGTAAATGCTATTTCTCAACATTATTTCCTGCTAAAAAACTGAGAATATGATTTAGAATTGAAAGCAACATTTACTTTCATTTTAGGTAAACAATTGAACCAATATTGAAAGAAAGATGGGCCTATAAGTCTGGAAAAGTCATGAATCGGAAGATTTTGATGTGGTTTTTGCTGATTAAGCATCACGTGGAAAGTATAAATTTCTACACAGAAACGCTCGATACAGATTTGTATGAAAATTAATTCTAAGTCTGACCGGCCCTAATTACAACTATGCCGTTTTGTCGTGAGCCTAAGTGAAAATTACATTTTAGTGAAAACGAGATCGACGAAAACAGAAACAACAGCACCGAACATGATATATTTGACATGGAGGTGTTTTATAGGCTCAACTACGTCTGCTAATAGCCTTATAAGTTCTTTTGCTGTTTAACTTAGACTACGTCTGTTCTCGCTAACTTTATCACAAAAGCATTAGGCAAGTGAAAGAGACGAAAACGATAGGAACATTTCTTACAGAAAAATGGGAGAGACGTGAGATGGCTACAGCATTAAGAATAATAGATTGATATTTTTATTTTTATTTTTAAATTTTATTGGATTATTTTTCTTCTCGAATCTCTTTTAAGGCTGGCTTTACCTGGTACAAGAGACTGTTCCTTGGATTTCCTATACTTTCTCGTTGTTGATCCAAACTACGTTTACAGTTATGCCAATTGCTTTTTGCAAACCTGAGTTTTTGATATACTAATTTAGCCAAGAAGCGATCCTCTTCAGTCGACCAATTTTCGGCTTTTTTCTTGTCAATATCTGATAATGAAACTAATAGATATGGTGCGTCTTGTTTATAACTTTCCTGTAACTCGGAATGAATAAGGTTTGATCGCTCTGACCTTTTCGGAAACAAAAAATGCGCGATGCGATGTCGTTTAGGTGTGTTAGAATAAAGCTTCATTTTATTTGCATCAATAGAAATACTTCCGTCATTCTCTCTATCTTCGACTCAATATGATGACTATAAGTTTCCTTTTTATTCGAAATATTCATCCGCTTCACTAAATTGTGAAGGGGTAACGAGTATTTTGCATACTTCAATCGAGATGTTACATGATTATCTCGATGACAGTCACTTGATTTCGATCGCGCACGAAAACGTTTGTTTGATGGTGATATCGAAGATTGTGTGCTGGAAGGTGATAATTGCCATGAATTTTGTTCATTGAGTGTTTCAGAGGACCATAGTATCATATGAAGAGCGTAGCAAGTACTGTATACGTTTGTAAGAGATTGACCAGAAGCGGATGCAGCTGGTGAGAGCGAGAATGAGGGGAAAAGCGAGCGTGTTGGATATTTAGGTGGCTTACGCGACACATCATAGTCAATGGGAGACGGAAGAAGCATGAATAATGTTGTGCAATCGGATTGTAAAATCTAATAGTAATCGAGTGGAAATACTGCAATTCTGGTTACTTTTCTAAACAGACAGTAATCTATATTTTAATGGCTAAAAAGGACATCAGGTCTTTCTTTTTCTCCCAAGTGTCATGGAAATATGTCACTTGTGGTGGCCACTTTATTTCCAAGTAACGACAAGTAGAGACTGACTTAGAGCCGGGTGATTCAGGTCATTGATTCAGCGTCAAGTTGCATGTTGAAGTATCTGGGAGTCAGAAGGTGAAAAAGTGACGAGTTAAAAATTCCAGACCAGAGTATGTATGGGCGACATAAAGAAAATTCGCAAAACGGTTGAGCCATAGGTGAAGACTACACAGATGTATAAGTTGGTAAGTATATTGTTCCATCGATAGCTTCTTCAATATACTCGGCAGGCGAAAAGCGGAGTATGGGTGTAGATCAAAAAGCTTCTGAAGCTCAGGGGCTTGTCAACAGGGATAACTAGCGAATGATATAATGATGTTACTTGATTCAATCAGTCGGTTGCGCCTGGTATCTGTCTGCGAAATGATGAATCAAACACGGAGATCCTAGATATTGTTATTGAGAGATGACAAGTGACCCATGTCTTGACGCGTTCTGCTCGATCTGACGGTAGTGTTCGTGTTAAGGTAATCAAACTGCCACATATATCATCATCATCGTAAATCAACTCGAGGCACCTCTTAATCACTTCATCATGCTTTTCATGCACGCAAAAGCTAGTTTTCCATCAATTGATTATTGAATATAATATCGCCCATATCGGAATATTTGAGGGATTCTGGCCTTGTGTTCATATCTAAAAGAAATCTAGAGTTGTTGCTGAAGCGTGGTTGCGTTACACTGTAGATATCCCGAAGTTGCATCCCGGAACCCCATCGTTGGTTAAAATAGATACAAATCTGGGAGTCCCTGTATATAGCCCCAGTAAGCAAAACTCCCTTGTATACATTAAAGATCAGAATCTCACACGCTGCCCACATTCTCTTACCTATATTTTTTGTGTGCAAATTAGAAAGTCAAGCCAGATTTTAGTGCGGTCCAATGCCATTGAGAAGTGTTTCTGGCGCCTGTCCATTGCCGCCGCATACCGGGCGCCTAACGCCACACGCCAAAAGAATTTTACCAGCACGAAAGCTCTACTCAACTTAGTCATGCTGACTATTTAGCTCATCAATCAATTGGTTACCTTACCTGCCTTACTCTTTGCCATACTCACATGTGTTGGTAAATTGAGTGGCAGATGTAAGGCAGAATGCAGAAAGCCGCAATGCTTATGGGTAATCTCCAGTAAATTGAAAAAAGTATTTTAAAAAAAGAAATAAAAAGGAGATTTAACTTTATATGAGGGTGGATTTTAAAGGAGAAAAAACCGGCAGGAGATTTAACATCCCTGATTAAATACTCTCAGACTTCAGATAGGGCTGGCCGTTGACGATAGACGGTAGCAATGCCACAATTCCAAAAAATGTGCCAAAGTGGCCAACCGTGTGGTTTCTGACGATTTTCAAATTTGAGCTATTCAGTATGTGAAAGCACGCGCCACTTATCCATGTCAGATTATTTTTGAAGCAACTTCCCGCTCCATGATTGAGGTTTATTCATGCAGTATTGGGTTTAAAATGTGGCTCACCATGTATGAAGTGAGCAGAAAAAACTACACTTAAAAATGACAGAGTTATAGCTTTAAATCTAGTAATAAATAGTATTGCATGTACATTGACGCCTTTCTTGATTAGGCTCTGGCGTCAAACAGCAGCAAGACCTAAGACCTAAACTGTAGAGATGTAAATTTGGCCCTTAGGCTAAAGTAAAGTTCCCTTCATGCTCAGTCTGGTAAAACGCGCTTTCATGTGACCTGAACCCACATTGATCATCGATGGCTTGGCAAAAAATGCTTTCACATGGCTGGTCAGTCTTACGGAATATTTTATAATTTCAGCCCCAGTCTTATGTAACACTCCGTGCACTCTAATGCTAAAATACTAAAATAATATCTCGAGCCGTAAAACAGGTGAAAAAGTATAATTATTACCTTGTAATTCTCAATTCTGCTCAAAGACAAGGATAAAAGACAAGCTAGACAGGGAAATGCAGATTTTTACAGGGCTATTTTCGTGCTATATTGCTATTTTGATTCTGCGATAAGTTAACAACTTTCTCTTTTTGAACCATGCACTGCATACTTTAGTATTTTTACCTGTCTTATGGCTCAAGGTTTTTTTTTAAAACGTCCTTAAAGGAGTCCAAGACTATTAGGGACAAGAGATTATGAATACGTGATTTAGATTAATTGGACACTTACACTCAAATAGCATTTACTAATGCCACTACGAGAAATGAAGTTACGTCCTGTACTTTCTCTGCCGTGAATATCCACCAAAGGTAAAACTCTCAAAAACCTTTCATTTTCCAAGTATGCCTCCATCAACGTATACATTTCACTCCTCAGGAAGGTATGGTCTACTGGATTCGAACTAGTAGTAGTAGTTTTCCGTCTCAAATGGAGAGGGTGGCAAAGCTACCCAAACTCTACTTTAAAGCCAGGCCCGGACGGTATACCACTACACCATACGACCCTTCGGCTTGAAATAGTGCTCTAGAGGAAAAATTACCTTCATATTACGGTCACATAATAGAGTACAATATTCTTTAGGGAGAGTATATTTGGCCCTCAGGTTTGGTATATTAATCCCACCCCTGTTTTACATATTCCAGCCAATCAGCTCTCAGATATATTAGACGAATCAAATCCTAGCCATCCCTATCCCTCATTATCCTAATCACCTGCTGCTGGCCCTCACACCAACGTCCCTTAATGCACTACCAAATAATCATCTTCACGTGATATAGCCCTTCACGTTCTGCACCCGGCGCGTACCCGGTTTGCACCCGACCCTAGCGTCGTTGATCTAATACCTACGATTTGTCCTCACGTGTTAGGGAATCTCATCCGTCGTATTTTTCTGCTTAACTACTTGAAGTGTACTACGGTAGGTCAATTCGATCTTTATCATCACTAATGATGTAAATATTGATCTTAAAATTTAACTGATACTTTATTAGATTAAATACACATAATAAATTATAAGTAACAGGCAAATATTGTTTTGTTCCAAGAAGACTTTAATCTACTATCAGCCTGTAACTAGAGTCTGTTGCCATTTTCTACTTAAAATTTAAATCTGATACAAATGGCATTCTTTTTTACTGATAATATTTTTAGAATAGTGGTGTAGTGCAAGTTTTACATTTGCCGAAGTCAAAAGTGATGAAGCAGCGATTGAAATAAATACCTCGCAATTAAAGTAACAAGCTATAGGATATTCAAGACACCACAAGAAGTTGATTGTAGAATCATGAGCGAGTTTGGGGCAATATTAACGATTCCCTAAAGCCAATTAAGGTAAAATTATTTATTGTAGTAGCCATCAAAACTGTTGACACCGTAATAAAATCAGAGGCATATATTTACTCTTTTTGATTTCCTCAACTTGTAACTTATTACAAGGTAGGATTAATATCTTTAATCTTAGAGGGAGGAAGGGCACTGATAGCCGGCTAGATGGAGAGGTCGGAGGAAAGTGAAAGCTATATAAGCGGTTGCCTAGGGGAGCCTAGTTGTAATACATTGATGCTGGGTATCTTCTACGATTCCAAGTCAGTGGCAAAGTATGACGTTTGTTAAGCTGCTGGATCTCTACCACCAAAATTTGGTAACTGGTATTACTTTCAATGAACTTCTCGACAAATCTAGTGTTGCCACAAGCTTCTTGTTCGTTAGAAATATCCATTGCTTGCTGCATAGTTGCTTAGAACCCCGGATAATTATATGTCGGCCGAGTTTCTTCTTCCAAAGAGGTTAACAGATGTTCTTCATAATAGCCTTCAGACTGATCGGAATCAGAATCTGACACAGAAGCTACTGATGATTCATCGTCATTACTGGTTTGAACGTCATTTCACAAAGCTCTGGACGAAGAACAAGCTGTTCTCCAGTCCAGAATGGACTTGTTCGTTGACGGCGTATCTTACCGAAAAATTCAATAGGATCTTCGAAGTCTTCGTAATAGAAAACAATGTGTTTACAAAAAAAGAAATCTGCTCAGGAGAAATCCCTCACATCCACATGTCCATCTTTCTGGGTCCGTAAAATACCTATTGAGACTCTGAGGATTTATGTCTTCCCTCTGACATTGCTTCCACACTTGTTTGAAAGCTTTGCGCCAGCTAGCTACAGCCTTTCTATGATCGCCAATTTGAATGACCCTCATTTAGTTTAGTGACTATGGTATTGAACGAGAATTCAGAATCCAAATGACCATATCTATGCGTAGTCGATTTTAGCGATGAAGAAAATTATGCTTTATTCTCCGCTAGTGTGATTCAACAATCATTGTTGTTTTGAAGACCGATATTTCCTCGGAATTACTTGACCGAGCCCAAAGATTCCACCGATCATGCCTATACCAATTTGCATAAATATAGGCCCACAGTCAGAACTAATTGCGGGCACGACACCACAAGTACATCTCGCTTGCACACTCGCGATGTATGGCTTCAGAAGTTCGTAAGGTACCATTGTGATCTGGAATTTTGGGTGGGCATTAAAGTGACAGCTGAATTTAGCCAAGACCATATTTCTCTCCTCAATACTGGAGACCTCAAGACGACCATTTACGAATAGGTGATAAATGTCCAATATCATATTTAATTGATGTCGCGAGGACATAATAGAGATAGAGCAAAAGCACTAGTAGCATTATACACAAAGTGGAAAAAATATAATTCCCGTTTAACCGACCTAAGCGAGATTGTCACGTGAAAATGATTATTTGGTAGTGCTTTAAAACTCAAAACTCAAACCTCAATACTTTATTTCCCCTCAGGTGACAATCAGATTTCGCCACGGACGGTAAATGTATCAAATCAAATTACATACATTATTTTCTTAGATTTTTAGCTGTTTTTCACCTAGGAAACGTAGTATATGTAAGCACAGCTACTTCATACGTTCATAAATAGGATTACAAAAGTGCAAATACTTATCCGATTGCAAGAATCTTGACAGAAAGCGAAATGGAAACTGTTGATAGATTAAGCAGCATTGGAGCAATGCCTCGGACCAATATGAGTGCTGTAACAGAAATAAATTCCACAAATATCTCGACGACCCAGGCCATTGGACAAATGTCACATTTTGCTATATCTTCCAATATAGTTAGTGTTAGTTAGCGCGTAAGTTAGCGTCATATTTAGCTTAGCGAGGTGGTATAAAAAAAACGGCTCCCTTGGACCTCTCATTCCAAACATGATCAGTTTGTCCTTTAATAAAGACACAGTGACATAGTCTTATTTCGTGATAATTTGATCACCAATATAAAATAGTAATTTTAAAACCACTGCTACTACGCGTAGCTTTAAATAATACACAAGCGATAGAAATAACCATGTCGAAAACAACAAATTCTCCAGAAATCAAGAAAGTCCATTTTGAGACTTACAAGCATCAGGAGCAATCTCCTGAGTCATTCACCTATGCCAACTCTTTATGTAAAGAAGAGTTTGGTAGTATTGGTCGAATTATAATAACAGTAACTAGCTCTACTAGTATCATAAATTATGTTGAAAGTCATCCAGATTAATCTTTGATTGAACTTCGACGGACTTTTCATATAGCCACTAACCTCACTGTACGTTACGAGGACCTAAAAGGTGAACACGAAAATCTTTCGATAAGTTTCAACGACCTCTAGTATGAATATAATTGCTCCAATTCACAACATGAGGGTTAGATTCATCAAATTTGACTGAAAAGAAAGAGCTCTCAAGATCTTATGCTGACCCCAAGCTCACTGGGACTGATTAAAATTTTCTTACTCCATTTATTCGGGACCTAAGATACAAAAAAGATGTACATGCTGATTTTTGGGATACGGAGCGTCTTCGAATGATTTACGTTGCATCTTGTTTTCCTCTAGGTTCCATTGCCAAGAAAAAAATAAATAGTAGCTTCAAAATTAACGGCAAAATTACATACAAATCTATTGAAGATATAATTGATCTGTTAAAGCAGTCTTTTAGCGATGCCGTCGAGAACGCCACTGCCCATGGATAATTAAAAATTTGCCACCAAAAGAACCAACCTCTTGCTCTCTTTCTTCCTAGTTAGCTTGCATCGGTCGAAATCTTAGGATTCAATGATAGCGCACTAATTTAGGCGCTAAATCATAAGTATAATCTTAAGACTTTAAACACGGACTTGTTCCTCGGCATAGAGATTAGCTATCCATCAAATACGATTCTTAAACTCTCCCAAGGTCAATACGTACGTTCACTCCTCAGCCGTCACGGTCTCACAGATTGCGAGACAGCCAACACACCATTAGAACGAATGATGGAACCCAACAACGAACAATGCCTCTCACATGACAAGACAGAATACAACTCATGCATCGGTGGACTGCAGTATCTCTCAAACAATACAATTCAGACATTGCCTATGCAGTAAACCATCTCGCAAGATTCCTAACTAACCCATCGATTGAGTATATACAAGCTGCACGACAATTTCTTCGATACATTGCCAAGAATCCCGATCAAGGAATAAAATGAAAATCGAAATGAAAATCGAGCAATTCTTGAGGCATACACTGTTGTAGACTTTGCAGCTGACCTAAGCACAAGTCGATCGACACCAGGAATGTTAATTAGGCTATCATCAGGCCCAATCAGCTGGATATCTCACCTTCAACGTGAAGTTGTCCTATCTACCACTGACGCAGAATATTTAGTGGCAAGCGAAATTTGCCGCCAGCTCCAATGGGTAAAATCACTAATAGCAGAGCTAGGTCTCACTGACCATATTGAAGGGGCAGCATGCACTTACCTCTATGTCGATAATCAATCGGCTATTTCACTTATCAAAAACCACGACAACCACAAACGCTCAAAACACATATTATTCCGGAAAAACTATTTTCGTGAGCAATATCAAAAAGGCAATATCTACGTCACCTATATCTCATCTAACTATCAACTATCAGACGCCCTCATAAAGGTCAAGTCGCCGGTATCAATCCAATAAAGGGTCGTTACCGACAGAAGGAGTGTTGTGCTGGAGATTGATAGCAACTGCACGAAGGAATATTGTGACACAACCAATGTACGTATCAGGTGATTATGTATGTATTTTAGCGTAGAATGATTACGCTAGTCTTTCTTTGAAGTATAAATAGTGAGCGTATTTCCATCTATGATAGAAATCAATCATCATCTGCATTTAATCAATAAAAACATTATTATCATCTATTCTACCTATTATCCACATCATTATCCCAATAGTTCTAAAACGCGAGAGTATTTTTCCCATATTTTACACCTGGTAAAACAAAAACATATCCCTTGGTCGACAAGGTCTTAAAATAGATCAAATTTGATAATTTGTATTGTGAAATAATTGCTTCAAGTAACTTAGCACTCAGTCTACTGCTTCAGTACCAGCAGAGTAAACTCCTAGCTCTACTCATAAGTTTAGTTACCGGCTATGCCTGGTTTGGATAGCTGGGCTTGTTAGATTGCCCATCTTGGTCAGTAATATCGCTTAAATCAACTCGCCGTACTCTGAGGCATATACTCTGTCGCATCATTGGGAGAAGGGGAAGACGGTATCTTACAGGAAGGAAGAAAGATTACACTAAGAGATGTAAGGAGTTATTGACAGAGGGAAAGACTTACTGAAGACTGTACTTTGAAATAGATACTGATTAAAAGGTATATAAAGGAGGCTTGGGTTTGTACATTAGAGATTCGTAGAATAATATTAATTCTTTATTATGGCATTTCTTTCGTGCTGTGACCGATCGTATATAAAATCGGAAAGGCCAAGAAAGGTTGGTGCTGCCACACTCATGTTACTAGCAAATTTAAAGAAGTAGATGCAGAACTGAATCGGAAACGACTTTGTGTCCTTTCGATGAATGACGGACAAATATTTTCATTTTGATTGTGCAAAAGCCTCCAAAGAATATACACTAATTGCATTGAACCCTAAGCCTAATATCGACCTTAAATTAAAGCTTCCCTCTCATCTCCACCAATTTCTAGAACCATTTGATGCTCATAAAGCCAATACCTTACCTCCTCACGCAGCTTGTGACCATAAAACAAAAGCACGATCCGGACCGCCATACCACCTATCAACAAAAGAGCTACCTGTCCTCCGCAAATTTCTTGATGAGAATTTGGAAAAAAAGGTTTCATTTTGTTGGCAAGTATTCATTCCAAGCTCCCTTCTTAGATAGAGTTGATAGGAAGATCTATGTTTTAGAATAGCTCTAGTGTCTCAGCTGTGTTTCATGATAATGATGATTCCGACACGTGTTCATATGTCGATAGAATACTATTTTTTCTCCATAAAGTTAAGTAGATGATTGAACTAGAATAAGAAGGTGTGATATAGAATTAGCATATTCTTGATGTACTAAAGTAAATTCTTACTTCTTTTATCTTACATTAAATAACTTTGACAACGCGCTCTACTGTAATCGACCGAAACCAGTAAATTGTGTATTCTTATACCTAATTCGAGTGTTCCCAACACATTTATGCTACTAGTCCATCAGCATCCTCACCTGTATTATTCGCAAAGAAGCCCACCGCCGCATCGAGGATCCGTGTTGATTATCGCGCTCTAAATGCTATTACTATCGAGAATAAATACTCTCTGCCATCTATTCAAAGAGACACTGGCCCAATTAAGCCGAGCCAAATATTCTACTAAGCTAGTTAAAATTGCAGCCTTTAATCGTATCCGAATGGAAGAAGATCTGGAATGGTTGATAGCCTTTAATACTTGTTGTGATTTACTTGAAAATCTTGCCATTCCATTCGGGTCGTGTAATCCTCCTACTACCTTTTCAAGCTAGAATTATTGCTATTGTTTAACCTTAATTAGATATTCTTTGCACAGCCTTTGTAGATGATATTCTGATTTAATCAAACAATTTAGAAGAAAATAGAGAGTATGTCAAGCTAGTACAATGTGGAGGTCTGAGAAGAAGACATGATGGAGCGATCGAAGGTTGTGACATCGTGCCGTAGCGCTAGGGGCATTGAAACCTTCGGTCTTGATGTTCCTAGCGTGGAAGCACGGTGTCGTGGCCTTCGGTCGCTCCATTAGGTCTTCTTGCTGCCCTCAATTTACACCATATCGAACATCATTTAATTACACAACACCATAACCACAAGCACTTGCTCCTCGGTGTCCGATGAGCTGGCCAGATTCTAGTATATATGTATACAAGTATATCTTGCGGAATTCAATTTATAGGTTCGATTTTTCTTAACAATTTAAATTAAAAGTTTTTCATCGGACGTGGATGATGATGATGTCAGGCTTCAAATCTGACGTATCATTGATGAAAATTCTATGGTTTTTCGAAAGGAAATAACATTGATACTGAAAACATGTCAAAAAAAAAAAGGCGGATGCTAGGTGCTTTCCTTGTCCGTCACAAGCGGGGCCGGAGGTCTTGATGACGCCTACTCCTCGGAGCGGGTCAGAAATCATATTAGCAATTTAATTACTAGTGAGCATAATTTATGCTTATTGTCAATGTTGACTTTGAAAATTTGTGGTCATTTGATCTAAATCACGTTTTTGATTTAATATGATAATAATGGTATCAGCCAATTCTCAAGTTTGTTGAAGTCAAAAGAATTAATTTAAGACTATATTGCAGTATTTGTTCAATATTTGAGGTGAGTAATGTACAAAGAATTGTTTAAATAATATGGACGTTTCCTTCTTTCCTATCATCCAAGGTAATCTATATTTTCCCCAAACCCTAAGACGCCAAACATATCATTATCTGCCCAGATAAATAAAAAATACAGTTTATCTTTCAATATAAGCTCTTCAGCTGAGTCAAATTCAAAATTAATCATATTCCTTTTGATCACCATGAATAATTAAAGTAACATTACATCCTTTCGTTATCCACGAGTATATCTAGTTTTTCTCCTGACAGTTTAATCAGGGCTGTATTACCAGATCTAATATTTCCCTTGATTATGTTCTCAGCAAGACCGTTTGCAATATGTTTCGAAATTAGTCGATTTAATGGTCTAGCACCAAATTTAGGGTCATATCCACGCTCGGCAAGCCACAAGCGAACATCATCCCCAACAACAAGTTTAATACGTCGATCATCAAGTCGTTTTTGAAGTTCACGAAGCCGAATATCTACAATTTCACGGAGTGCTTGGGTAGAGAGACGTTTAAATATAATAAAGTCATCAATTCTATTCAAAAACTCTGGCGCATCTGGAGAGCGTGTATTAGATTGAATTCTCTTAAAAAATGAATCAGCACTTACAGCTATGTCTTACTACATCCATTACAGCATCAATGACATTCGGTGAAAGCTCACCATTTGCTCTTTCACTATATTCAAAGTTGGGTTTTTGCCCAACAAGTATGTCAGCTCCTAAGTTAGAAGTGAAGACAATTAAAGTATTTCGAAAGTCGACTCTATGACCTTGGCTATCAGTCAGAAAACCTTCGTCAAGAACCTGAAGTAGTAATGCAGAGATATCTTTGTGCGCTTTCTCAAATTCATCAAAAAGCAATACAGCATATGGTTTTCGACGAACAGCTTCCGTCAGCTGACCCGCATCTTCGTAGCCAACGTAGCCCGCTGGACTACTTCATGTTAGTTATATCTTTAAGTTAAAATTTAGGGAAAATTACCTTCCAATTAATCGTGATATCGTATGTTTTTCTTGAAACTCACTCATATCGAATCGAACCATAGCTCCATCAGTTGAAAATAAGAAGTTGGCCATTTTTTTACAAAGTTCTGTCTTTCCAACACCTGTAGGGCCGAGGAAAAAAAAGGAAGCTAGAGGTCTATTTTCTCCATTTAATCCAGCCCTCTGTAATCTTACAGCATTTGCGACCGCTTTGAGAGCCTCATCCTGGCCTCGAACTGACTCTCGCAGAGTATCTTCCATTCGCAATAGTCTATCAGCGGTACCTGAATTTAATTTGGTAACTGGAATACCTGTAACACGAGATACTACAGCGGCAATATCATCGGCAGTCACAGCTTCATGTACAAGAGAAAATTCTTTTTCTTCAGATATCTTTTCTTTCAGTTGTCTTTCCGTGTTTTCTTGAGGGATTTTCGCTTCAAGACTGGGTATAACCGAATATCGAAGCTCTCCTGCCCGAGCGAAATTATTTTCCCGCTTTATCCTGATTAGTGTTTGTTGAGATTTACTTGATTCTACTTACTTGGGCTTGTTCAAGCTCGAATCGTGCCTTGTCAAGTTCTTCTTTTACCTCCTTGACCGAGTTCATTTCAGCTCTTTGTTTTTCCCAAATTTCAGTGAGTTTTGCGACTTCTTCTTGACATTGCTTCAATTCCGACTCAAGCTTTTCACGTCTTTCACGGCTAGCAATGTCTGTTTCCTTTCGCAAGCTTTCCATCTCAATTTGAAGAGTCATTATTCTTTGATCCAGTCGCATAATTTCTTCTGGCTTGCTCTCTTGTTGTAATCTTAGAGCACTCGCAGCTTCATCCATTAAATCGATTGCTTTATCAGGGAGAAATCGATCTGTAATATATCTATTGCTATAAGTTGCAGCAGCTACAAGAGCTCCATCTGTGATCCTCACACCATGATGTAACTCGTATTTATCCTTAATACCTCGGAGAATACTGATGGTATCTTGAATTGAAGGCTCATCCACTTGAATAGGTTGAAATCGTCTTGCAAGTGCAACATCTAGATATTAAGTTAGTATTTTCTAAATTCATGGAAATTCAAATCACAAAAGTGAAGAGAAGCAAGAAAAAAATTCCTTCATTTAACTATGGATGATGAATTATTTACCTTTTTCGATTAATCTGTATTCATTTAACGTGGTGGCTCCACAACATTGTAATTCACCTCTAGAAAGAGCAGGTTTGAGTAAATTGCTAGCATCAATGCTACCTTCGCTTTTTCCTAGGCCTAATAAAACATGAAGTTCATCAATAAATAATATTATTTTTCCTTCAGCTTCCTCAACTTCCTTAAGGACATTTTTAAGGCGTTCCTCAAAGTCGCCCCGAAATTTTGCTCCAGCAATCAGTTGTCCCAAGTCCAATGAAATAACTCTCTTCTCCTTGACACTCTCTGGGACATCGCCACGAATAATACGTTGTGCTAAGCCCTCTAGTATAGCTGTTTTCCCCGTTCCAGCACTTCCAATTAGTACTGGATTATTTTTTGTTCTTCTAGAAAGCACTTGGATAGTCCTCTGAATCTCGGCATCCCGTCCAATGACTGGATCAAGCTTTCCCGCTTTGGCCCTCGCTGTGAGATCTACTCCATAGTTTTCCAGCGCTGATTTTTCTTCATTCTTACCCGCAAATTTCATTCCTTTCCCTTGAGCAGGATGACCATTTGCATAGGTTCTCTGAGTCGTAAATGGAAGGTGACATGTTAGTTTCAAAGTTTGATTTCTCTGAGATTTTAAGCCTTTTAAAATTAAATTCACGGGTAAAATCCTAAGATCATATCGACTATTTGCAGTATGGGATGAAATAGATCTCGTCTTAGCTGTTAGAGTTTTCGACTCAATACTTGATATTATGGGTTTATGTGACGGACAAATTGTGCGAATTATATTTCTTGTAGTCATGTTAATTTTAGTTTGTAAGTGTCAGAGTTTAAGTGTTTTCTCATACAGTAATTATAAAGCTCTTTACTTGACCTTCTATGTAATTGTGTACATATATGCCTGGTTATTTCGACACGCTTCGACATAGTTCGAGATAGTTCGAGAGAATCCTATCCAGCGAGTAAGTGGGGCCAATAGGAATGAATGAGATACGCCTAACTTTAAGACGCTATTCAATTAAATTCCATTTTCTGAAGATATCATTTAGAATAAGTCAAATTCAGTGGAACAATGTTAAAACCGTGTGAAATTTACCCTAATTTCTATCTTGTCAAACCTTAAAGCGAATTTCTCTTTAGCTTCCAATGCAGCAAATACACAAGAATATGGGTTTAATTTAAATATGTTTTATGCGTAGTGACATTCTGCGTGTCAAACCAACAGGCTCTGTTCATACAAGTCTCTTTCTCATGCTCTTTTCTTCTCTGCGGCTTTCATAATCTTATAAATTTCAAATCCGCCGCTTGTAAGTCATCCCTTGAGTCATCTACAATTTGACGTGAGGGATTCCTACTATATCACCATGTTTTTGAATAGTTTTACCTCAATATTTTGCTTTCTCATATGCTTGAGAAACTAGGATGAGGTCTTAACTAACTTAACAAACAATCGTAAGAAGAAGGAAAACAGTCTAGACGACAGAGTTTTTCTCAGGTTATTAGAAGATAGCCCCCTTCGAAACTATTCAGGCTTTGCGCTCCTTTCACATATTAAGTCTCAACCTGGTCCTGATAAGGACTTGCTTGAAAATGTGCTTTCAACCAAGACCGAGTTCGCACTCTGTTCCTTTAAATGCAATATGAACGCTCTTGAAACAAAAATCCCGACTTCTAAAATATGTGGGGAAGTTTGTATTGAAAAAGCTTCTCCTTGGACTTCCTACAGTGCCTCGAACGCCCCCCAACGCTATTGGACCATAAATGAAAATCTCCAGCATCAACTAGTACCTGTTACCGTAAATTCAGTCTTTGAGGCGATAACCTCTGCAGCTAACACCAGCCCAGTATCGGTAACGCCCTTCAAAGATAATAGTGAGGCACCGGAAACCGCTTAAACCACATGGATTGTTCGGTTACCGAAAAGACATAATCAACTTCCACGAGCTCTATTTCTTTTTGGATGCCGGACCTTGACACGGATCCTCCCTCGCTGTACTACAGTATCCCAATGTACCCGTTGCTAGCTCTGGCACAATAGTTGCGTATGGTCCTCTACTTCTCAATACCGACTATGCGGATCCTCACAGCACATTGAGGCAAATCATAGAAATCTCTGTGCTGGCCCTGCTGATCAAAAATGCCTACCCCGATGCATCCACTGCCATGACCCATATCCGTCAGATAGCCCCTCTTGTGAGCTTCGCCCAAAGGCTACATGTCCTCCAAAGACTAAAAAACAGATCTTACGGAGAATGTATACAGAATAACGACTCATGTGTTACACTAAGGCTGGCTGTCTCAAAACCTTGGCCGAAAACTCTGCAAGTCAAAATAACAGTATCGCTTCATCACCCCCGAAATCTAACTTCGCCCCTGTGGTTGTTACTATAGCAAGTCCCTCTAGTTATGCGAGCAATATCAAACAAAATACTACACTAGCTCGCGCAACACTTGAAATCCCCCTCAGCCTCAAAACATCGGGCTCAGCATAAGAATCCATTCGAAGTTCTAGCAACAGACAAAGGACAGAGCGATAGCAAATGATATTTTGATGAAAAGTCATTAAAATCTTATGAAAAATAACAGCCCTCTTACAATCCCCTCCCTCAACGTTTACCAAGGAGCAAACTCTCATGAAATCACTCTAAATCAAGCACATCAATTTGCTCTAGACTTAATCCTTATATAAGGGCCTTCCATATATCATGATCGCTCTAGGAGGGTCACAAAAAAAATATACATCGAACGAATCCTACTCTCCTAATTTTGATTGAATGATAAATAGGCCTCGGGTCATCACATATGTTCGAAAAGGTCTTGGCCTTAAAACAGAACAAATCCTCCTAGAATCTAGAGATATAATAATTTTATGCTTGCACTCACCTACAGGTAAAACTCTCTAAATATCATCAATATGTACAATGCGCTATATAACTCTCAAGGACAGAGCGCCATACAATCACTCTACACATTCTCTAATTCCTTTTTTTAAAAGGAGTTGTCTCCTGCAAGGAGACTTTAATTTACACCATAACCGCTGGCAACCTTCGTGGTCTCGTAGCCCAATACTGGGTGGCGATAAGTTTGTCGAATGAGTAGACGAAAATTACTT
The DNA here is from genome assembly GCA_002918395.1 of Erysiphe pulchra. NCBI lineage: Eukaryota > Fungi > Ascomycota > Leotiomycetes > Helotiales > Erysiphaceae > Erysiphe > Erysiphe pulchra. The sequence continues at coordinate 22,649 of PEDP01000064.1, forward strand.
CACCCTTCTCACACCCCCAGATAAGGCTACGCACAGCAGGGGAAATTTACTTGATTTAGCTTTAGGTGCAGGTCTAATAATGAATATATTCAAATGTTATATTGCAACACATCTTGGTGCAACATCAGACAACCTACCACTTTTGACCACCATCGGCTGGACAAAATTCCATAAACCTCTATAGAAATTAAAGCTCAAAACTCTGGATATCATTCTTTTTCAACGTCTTCTCGCGATGGAAATCAGTAAAATCACCCTACTTCCCTCCTCCATAACTTCAGTATCTCTAGATAAACTAGCAGACGACATATCGGAAGCTAGTCATACTGCATATAGTGGGTCGGCCCGGCGCTCTATTGGGTACAATAGAGGTAATCCGTGGTGGACCGATACATGCAAATTAGCCCGGCATTAATATAAGGCAAAAATACGACAAAATTTTAGTTTTGAGGAAGATGGAAAGGCGAAGAAGCAATACCGCATAATTGTTAAGAAAACAAAAGAAAATTAATACAGAACTAAAATAAAGGAAGTCAGCTCTGGTAAAGATGTCTTTTCTATGATAAAATGGCATCAGACAAGAGAGATATACCGTTCTTCCCCACTAAGGGATCCTAGACATCTAGATAGACCCCCTACTAGTAACTCTGAAGAAAAAGAGAAATACTCATTAGTATCCTACTGGTTAACTCGGCTGAAGTCGGCGATATCCCCATGAACTCCCCTACGGTCCCTAGGTGTTCTCTTCCTTTCCCCAAACTCACAACTGAAGAAATCCAAAATTGTCTTTTACATGCTGGTAATACAGTACCAGGCGCGAATGAGATCCCTACTGAAATCATAAAACACTCCTGGCCCTACATCAAGGATCTTGTTCAATCTATACTTAGTTCTTGTCTTTCATTTGGACACCATCCCAAGTGTTTCCGACTGGCCATTCTATCGATAATATAGAAACCTACAAAACCTGACTCATCCTCTCTCCGCACCAATAGATCAATCACGCTCCTATCAGTTCTAGGAAAAAGGTTAGAGCGCCTACTCGCTAGGCGACTCGCATGGATCCCTATACGCTATAGAATACTAGCTAGCCAACAGTTTGGAGCATTACCTTGCAGATAATCTGTTAATCTCACTATATGCCTCACGCATGACGTAAAATGCATCCTAAATGAAGGAAAAACTGCGAGTATGCTTACCCTAGATGTAAAAGGAGCATTTGGTGCTGTTTTACCTGTGTCACAAATCGAATAAGAAAGGCTTAAGCATTTAAATATAAGATGGTATTCTATAATCGAACTATGGTTCCTAAACTGAATACAAGTTACATCTTTACATCATATACATCTCTGTAGTTTTGCTAGCAATCCTCTCTCTAGAATCGCTCGATGAGATTTCTTCCAGAAGCTTCCATTGAGTATCATAGACATGATCTAATTAATGATCTGATTGGTCAGCCTATGAGTATAAGGCTAATACAAATGCTACGATTCTTGTCTCGAGTATTCCAGAATATTCTTCAAGGCCTGCGATGGAAAGCGTAGGCTACAGGCAACTATCGGTTTACAAGTCGTTACAACCTGGCAGAATTTTCGGGCGCTTGAGAGATCAAGGCTAGCCCGAAAATTTGGTTAGATAGGTAGGCTCCTTTGCTATAGACTATTCAGTAAAGATTCGCTTAGACGGACCACCTCAAAGTATCTCATGCGGGCTACCCCAAGGCTCTCCAATATCTCCGATACTTTTCATGTTACATATCTCCCCTCTATTCAAATTAGGTAGTCATTTGAAGAAATTTGGTTATGCCGATGATGTTGCAATCCTAGCTACCCACGATTAATTACATGATAATTGCTGTTCCCTCTCTAACTCACTTGGGGAGGCCCTAGACTGGGGAAATGCCGAAGGCATCACTATCGACCCAGTAAAATTAGAACTTATACACTTCTCTCGACATCGCAATGATAAGGACCCGAATACAACTCCCTCCGTTACGTACGGAAGCATATCAGTATCCGAAAACAGATCCCGCCCTTACAATAGATGGCTTGGGGTGTACTTTGATAAATCTCTGTCCTTTAAATGGCAACACACGGCTACTCACTGGAAAAGCAATCAAAGTTGCAAATGCATTACTTTGCCTCTCAAGCTCCTCAAGAGATGCCTCTCCAATCCTTATGCGCCAAGCATCCTAGCTTGTGTCCTTCCCATGGTATATTTTGCAACTGAGACTAAGTGGTTAAATTCCACAAAATTCATCACTGATATTTGCCCCAGATTCCCAATAATAGATTAGTCACCTAACTCATTGAGCTTTATACATACGAATATAGCCAATCATCTAACCTTATGTTAAAAAAGAAAAGACCTATCAGACTTATGAAATCTCTAGAGACATGGTACACATGGAACTTAGTAACTATCATATTTGGAATGGATTAAATACAAAATATTCTCTACACATGTAATTAGCTAGGTACCAACATCCCAGTCTGGTGTGATTGATACCTCATACACCCAAGGCTATTAGCCTTGGTGTCCTATGCCCCTCACGTCTTTTGTAAATACTGGTGTAACCAGTATTTAGTTTAGACGTTAAATAACAAACAAACAAGAGGCAAAATTGAATACTGTGGCGATAAACAACTTAACCTCACATCGTGAATGTGGCTTTTTTTGATCTGATCTAAACAAGCAGTGAATTATGATGTGGCGTGGTTCGAATTGGTTTTGACAAAGTATCTTGATCTAGGAAACGTTAGCATTCTGTATAAAATTGATATTCTTACCTATTAGAAATCTTTAGTTCATTACATTTACTGAATATCTATGAAGGTCATATTTATATCACTTTCTAGTCAATTCACTAAGCTTCACATCCAAGAAAGCTCTATTCACCTGCTTTTTATTTGATCTATAACTTATACACTATCTCCAGTATTCTAACATCTTATCTCACGATCCACAACCTCCATAATAGGTTCTGAGCCCGGATCTAGCTCTTTTAACTGCCATCATGTCTAATGATCTTTTTTCCGTTACAGTTGGTTCGCTCAAAGCCAATCACCAGTCTTATCGTCACAAGCTCACTATCGAACATGAGCACAATCTTGGCAGGTTTTTCTCATGGGTTGTAACAGATATTGAATAAGACAGAAAGTCTAGACCATCAAAATTTGATAAGGGCAATAGCAATACTAAAAAGAATCATCAAACAGAGCAAAAAGAATATGACAAGAAAAACAACGCGGCACTTGCAGCAATCCTCGCTGGAGTATCCCCTGCCCCTGATCTTCAAAGAATTATAGCTGGCTTCGTTGGGTAACTTGAATCTGCTCGGCATCTAATGAATCTCGTTGGTTCTAACTCTGTTAATACTATGTCGTTCGTTCGTGGTCTTCCGCACTCTTTGAGAATATTGTAGATAACCTCATGACCAAAGAGAGTCTTACTTTTGCCAATGTTAACAAAATTTTACTTGATATATAAGCATGTTGGGCCTATTCTTCGTCAATTGACTCAAAGGAGTATCTTGCTAATAACAGAGAACGACAAAAATAACAAGAAATTAATTAGGGAAAAGAATGCTCTTGGTGTAGGGCTAGAAATAAAAAGTCTAAGAGTCACGTTCATTCAGGATGTCGACAGTTAAAAGCTTTCAAAGAACAGAAACAAATAAAAGGTAAAGAGAAGGTACATACTGCAACTGAAAACACCAAATCAAACTTTATTGAGCCCCTCAATTTTTCGACTGAAAAAGCGCTTTTGTCGTGCTCTTCGCTCTTAAGCTTTCTGTGGATACTTGACTCCTGTGCTACTGCACATATGACTCCTGGACATCTTGTAAACCTCTAGCTTGAAAATGATGATTTATGTGGAGTTTTAGGTATTGAAAATCCAGAAATTGAAGACGAATGCAGGCAAGATGAGCAAGATATTGAGAGTGGTGGACATTGTGGCTCTAAGTTGAGGGGTCTGGCTCCGTCACGATCACTGTCTTCATTTGATCTTCAGCAAATCCCTCGTCATGGTCTACAAATACAAAAACTCCAAATGTATATCGATGATTGCCTAAAATCCATGATTGCTTTAAGTGAGCCTCCTTAGCCAAGCTAGAGATCTACACTTGCAAAACTTAATAAAGGGTTTGAACTCAAAAGTTCAGCAGGAACCATGGGTATGGAGTATATCATTAAACTGCTGCCATCCAAGCGAAGAAAAGCAAGATTAAGTAACAGAATGAAACTGTGATTGCTTACGGAGTTATCCGGCTTGGCGATAGGAGGCTTCGCATGATAGTCAAGAAAAGGACTTATCAAGACAACTTGCGCGACCAAGCCATTAAAGCTAATGAACAGGCTTAGTTAGCTAGAGAAGATCAGATTCATGAACAACCCATTCATCAGCAGGAACGGGAGCAGAATAGTAAAGCGAAGAAGGCTAGAAAATAAAAGGAAAAGGCTGATCGCCGAGAAATCAGAACTGTTGAAAGAAAAGAGATTCGAGAAAAGGCAAAAAGAAATAGAGTTGAGATGTTTGCAGCAGAGACTGATCTTGTGCGAGTAGCTCGTGAAGATGAGGAGGATACCAAGAAAAGGGAGAACCGAGAGTCTTTAAAATGGAGAAAGGAGCAGATTTTAACATACTACTTACCTGATCCTCGTCTGTGCATCAAGATCCTTGCCGTTGGAGATATAAGTATAGGGCAAATACATAAACATATGTATGATAGAATAACACTCGGATTGACTGAATGGCAAAGAAGATCGAAATCGCCACATAAGACACTCAATAATGTATATACTATGATATAGAATTTTCCTCATCTTTCTTGGGGTATCGTAGCATAATATGTAGAGAAAGTCTTGAAATGATATATGTTTAGGAATTTATATGTCTCAAAAATTGCGGGAAAATAAGAAGAAAAGAACTTAATAACTTTACAACATTAAAATAGATAAATCATTATTCACTATGAAAACAATCTAGTTATTATTACTATTAAACTCTTTCCCTGAACAGGACAGGAAAACATAATAAGCAATCAGATTCCTGATAGCAGAGGCAGATGGATGTGGAGATACAAAAAGAGTTTGCATTTTATAGAGGATATTGAAAATGCTTACCTTAATATTACTCATTTCTGTTAGTTTGATTTGATTTGCTTCCGTCATGAGATGGGCATGTGAGTCAACAAACTTCCGAAATTCCGCTCGTATCCGTGATTATTAAAACTTTGTATGCATTTCTTCGTCTTGATAAATATGGTGATACTAGAAGATAGAGCTGCGATGGTGATATTTCTATGTAAGAAAGAAAGCTTAGCTACCACCAACATCGTATATATCTTGACAAAGAGCTACGTGTCTATTATTTCCGATGTTTTTCAGTAGATTCAAAGCTATTCTATTCTCGTAGTTAAGGTAAATTCCTGTATCCGCTTGTGGATCGATTCCCGATTATTTATGGTAATATCAGTGTTTGTCATTCCCACTACTGAGCCTTCACATCAGTAATAAACACCCCAAACCTTATTATAAAGCCTCAAACTTTAAATTGTTTACTATCAAGATATGAAAGAGCGTCTCTCTTGAATTTTTGCTTAATCTTTTTATATTGTGAATGTTATTAGTAACAACAAAGTTTTGGCCTACAAATGTGTGTCCGTAAAATCAAAATGTCATTTTTCTAGCCACTCTATTCAAATCAAATCGCTCCAAAATTTTAATAAGAGGTAGCTCAGATATCAATTAGTAAATTTATTGATTTCAATTTACAATGATAAATGATTGCTACAGTTAGATAAATTATTCTGTTTGGGTCTCCACCTTTTTTTTGCGTACTGGTGAAGTTTTGCATATTGTACGATTAGACCTAAGCCACCGATTACAACATGTAATCGTGGGCGAAGACGTACGGCGCGATGAAGGTTGACGGTAATTAGTTTGAGTCTTTAATCTCTAAATTTGAGAATCGCTTCCCACAAATGGTCATCCCTAAATTTATACATAAAATACTTTGTAAGAGATATTCTCCGGGCAGTTATATATTTTTTGTTTAATCAGAACTTTCTTTTTCAACATCTTTAGTATCTCAAGCAATAAATTCTGAACGAGTTCTTTTTAAAATGAGTTTTGCAGTTACTGATGGATCAGTCATTCTTGGTGTTTTTTTTTTCGGGAAGCAGAATGTTACATTCGAGTTATGAATCGAAAATTGGGGACCTGTTTGAAGGGGCCCATTTCTGTCCAAACTCTTCGAAAACCTTGTCACGCAGAATCGAATGCCATTAAATGGAAAAGATTCCGCAACCGATTTTCCTTAGTTGAGAGCTTATATGAAGGGGTTAACTTAAAACTGATACTTAATAGCACATACTATCAATTAGATGCCGTAAGACAGGCACTAATTAGAAAGTATCTTCTTGAAAGTCTTTGGATCTGTAAGCATGTGCAGTACTCATCAGTGTTAAATAGACGAATGAATTTTGCTTTGTTATGATTTCTATTGTTTATGACTTTCTACCAGTAATGGTTCCGAGAAAAAAATCTATGTGCTTCTTTACCATATCCACATGTATCAAAAAAGGAAGAAACTTTCTGACAGTATGAAACGTCAATTTGTCATGTTCGGTCCTGAATAAATTGACGAAGACTCCATCATGAGCAATCGAAAGAGCAAAGATGACTTTCGGGTCAACTTTAATTTACTGATTCACACAGGAAATTGGACATCTGGAGATAGAGTTGATACTGAAAAAGTTTCGGATATCGCGAAATCACTGTAGTAACCCAACAGTCACTATTTACATATGGGCATCATCTGGATAATTATCTTACAGGCACAAGTCTTGACAATTTTTAATAGAGAAAAAGACTTAATTTTCGGAGACTCATGTTTAGTATTACTCGACTGATCATTTATACAAGGGCGAAAGAATGGCAGCGATTTAATGGTAAACTCATAGAGGTTATAAGCTGTTAAAACAAACAAATAAATAGCAAACAAAATGTTTGTGCCATTTTTTTTTAATTTGGTCATGTGACAATGTTATACGTGCGACGACAGGGATCGAAGAGAAATTTTAACTATTTTAATGAACTAGATTGCTCCTTCCAGTCTAGTTCACACACAAATCAACATTCATCAAAATGGGTTTCGTTGATCTCGTCACAGATGCTGGTCTCCATAGTAAGTCTTTTTCTTATTTTCTAATTTCTCTGTCTATCATGTCTTCCAGAATTAATCACTGATGTTTGTCAGTGTTGAATAGTTGGTTAACTACACGTTCATATATAATCGGGTATGTTATCAGAATTACTCTATTCTCTCTAAGTTTTCAATGTGAAGTAATTATATTCCTAATTTGAATGAAACACTTCAAACATTTTTTTATATGATGAGCAACATTGGTCCGTGTTACTGAGCGGCTTCAAGACCCGCAATTTGAGGATTATCAAAGCAATAACTGCATCTCTGATACATGAAATTTTTTTCTCTCTAAGTTATATGAGTAATCTGCTGAATGAGTCTAACAAGTTGAATAGTTTCAATCCCTCACAGGCTGATGTTACGATTTTTAAGGCCCTAAAGCAAGCTCCAGATTCAGCAAAATATCCACATGCAGCTAGGTGGTACAAACACATTAGCTCGTATCAAAACGAGTTCGCCAATCTTCCTGGGGATACAACAAAAGAATACTCAACTTATGGACCCGAAGCTACAGAGGTCACATTAAATCCTGCCAAGGCACCTACCGTTGGCGGTGATGATGACGACGACATCGATCTTTTCGGAAGTGATGAAGAGGAAGATCCCGAAGCAGAGAGAATCCGAAACGAAAGATTAGCTGAATACCAGAAGAAAAAAGAGGGAAAAGTTAAACCTGCTGCTAAATCTGTCGTTACAATGGACGTTAAACCATGGGGTTTGTTCATAAGCTTTCAGTTAAAGACCATATACTTATACTTGAAATAGATGATGAGACAGATATGAAAGCTCTTGAAGCAGCAGTCAGAAATATTGAGAAAGAGGGACTTGTATGGGGAGCTTCCAAACTTCAGCCTGTAGGATTTGGTATCAAGAAACTTCAGATCAACCTAGTCATTGAAGACGAAAAAATTAGTCTCACTGAACTCCAAGAGGAAATTGAAGGTTTTGAGGACTATGTTCAATCCTCTGATATTGTAAGCATCTTTTCGTGCTCTTTTTTAAAAGAGTTGCTAACAGAATATAGGTTGCTATGCAAAAACTTTAAGAGGCTATTTTGAAAAAATTCGTACTGATCGGTTAGCATCTTAGCGATTTGAATGTCTGACAGATGTTTATCGATGACCTGACGTGAACATGAGTTACTTTGAGACTTTAATGAAATTACATGGATTTCCCTAGAGCAGGCCACAGCCCCTTAGAGAACAGCTCATTGGCTAAGAATTCTATCAACATCTTAGTCCACTGTTTTCAGTCTTTCAATACTATAATGAAATTTGTGGTTACAAAAAGCACGTTCTGTGTTGACATACTCTGCGTCAAGATCTCCCTAATATTTTAGATGCAGAACTTTACTGATCCATTCTCAGTCAGGCAACCATATCTTGAGTATCTAGAAAGCTTAGAATTATACGCAATATGAGGCGATAAATTTTGATCTGATGCTAATTTGCAGGGGTATGAAAATTATTAAACAGAATCTGAACAATATTTATCATGATCAGGGCTTCCATAATAGAATTCGTGAAATTTGTATGACCATGAAAACCAACTTTTACTACAAAAGATGTAAAAACTTATTAAAACGAAATTTAAGCTACCGGCCACATAAATCTTCTCAATTATGCATTGCATTCATACTTTACTTCTCATCAATAAATCATACAAAAGTCCATGACAAGAAATATGAATAACAAGGCTTATTACAGGCTGGCTTAAATTTTTATGATTTTATCTATTTTTTTGACTGGCTTGCTACACATTGTCCTTGTAGATCTCTGCTTTGCTCACATTCAAAACACTGTTACTCTTGGATCAAACATAATACTGAGTAACTTAGAACTTCATCATTATCGAGTATCCTAATCAAAAATAGAGCTTTCGTAGGAAGTTTCTAAAAACCACATTCTAATTTTTGCAGTTTAAATCTGTCTCCTAGAAACAAATGCCGAATTACTATCCTATTCTATACGCAGTAATCCACTAAATACAAATAAAAATATAAAGAAAGAAAGATAATTACTCGGAGAGTCACCCATGTAAACTTAAGCGAGAGGATATCCTTGCTACTCAGGTATAGTGATACCTTTATATCTCATAGTAGTATTCGCAAATGCTTTTTGAGTGTAAGAACTCTATAAATCTAAATCACGTGTTCATGATCTTTGATCCTTGATATATTTAAACTCCATAAATATATTTAAAAAAGAAAAAAAGAAGAAGAAAAAAGAAAATCTTGTCGCGATTTTACTCCCCTAACAACGCGTTGCTGTGGAGTGTGAAATTAATTGTAGCTTCGATATAGAGTGATTGGATGTTGTTTTAACGAGTTATAATAAATAGAGCTTGATTGGTACTTCATGGGCGAGTCGTTTATAAAACACGTTTACTGGTTATCACTTTTCCTGTCGGAGTTATCTGTTATCTTCATGATAATTTCATAATTTATCTTCCCTGCAAGGCCGTGAACTGATTTTTGACCAAGATTTTAGAATGTGTTACCATAGCAACACCAACTTCATCTAAGATCAGACGCTCAAAATGATTGTTATACCAAAAGTCTTAAACTCTCAAGACAATATCTTGTTCTGTATATCACAGGTTGAAAAATCAGAGAAACTGCGATTTACAACTGATTTATCAAGAAAAACTAGGTAAAAATTAAAGTTTCTTTAGGTATAAGTCTGGAAATCCATTTAAATTTGGTGTTCCGAATTAGGGTGGCCGGACTTACGAAGGCAATAATCAAGCTTCAAATCTTTCAACTATATTATCTGAGATAGTAACTATCTTTATCTTCCACAGGTTCGGAAGTTTCAGGTTACTACAGTAAGGGGAATTTCTAGCTTTAATTAACATCAAACTAAGATCAAATAAACAAGTACTTTTGGTGTAAAACATATAATGGTCAGATATGAGGGTCAAATCATTTATAAGAAAATTTCATCAATCCTGTTGACTTACTACTTAACGTCTAACATATATATGTTTAAATAAGCACAAACATCACAGAACGCCAATAAATCATCTCCTTTATGAACGTGCACCTTACCCACCCTTCGTATTGAACGAACTTATAACTCCTTCCGGGGATGCCTAGATATAAGAGCTAAAAATTTAATACAAGCACTGAGAGTGAATTCTGCAGGAATCATATATTGAAGTAGTTTTTAATTGATACCAGAAAGAGATATCAAACGCTCCCCTGCCTTAATGTTGGCACTAGCATATGCTTTTGATTCCTTTGGAAAAGTACCGTTTGCAGCCCAAAGATCTATTAAAGGCTGCATCGGCTCGAGCTCATGCGGTTTTAACATGTCAATTTCGGTAGCTGTAAGAACGAAATGACTGAAGCAGCTATTCATTGACTTTTCGAGACTTAAATGATAGAATGGATCAATGAAGTGGGACCAATAAAGGTGAGCGTAAACACGGAACATTTGTCTAAAAATTGTCTGACAGACTTCGAAAAATTCCATCGGGAAGCCACTAGATTTTCCTATCCAATCCGTAGGATTGTGGGCGTGTGGGTATAAGTTGAATGAATTTTGTTTCAATGAAGAATTGGAGTTTGGAATATTTAAGTTATTAGGCGCGTGATTGACATTACTTGGCGGTGGAGCATATGATACGGTGTTGGGATCAGTGGGAAATATATTAGTGTTATCTAATTTCCCACTTATCCATCTTTGCATCAAAGAAATATATTCATGTGCAGGAACCTCTACAGGCTCCTTGCGAGGATTGAGCCATGTAAAAGAATTTCTTTCTAATGTTAGATATAGGAAATCAAATGAGATTCTAAAAGCTTACATGCCAGCTGACATCCGAGGACATGTTGAACAATTGCATATTGAAGTACCATCTTCATCTTTATCATGAATTACGCCGACAAAGTTCCAGAGATTTCGATAATGTTCCACAACTTCTCACAAGTTAATAAAAATATAGCTTTGCCTTGCAGCACATTTACCTTGATGCGCTATCCACTCTCCTTGCTCGACAGTCTTAGGTCGTGTCGACAAAGTCATAAAGTTTCCTTTTACGATATGCTTAGCATAGGCATCATTTATCCAAAGTGGTCGCGGTCGTGGTAGATTATAGTGACTTAAGACATCTCCATTTAATTGAGCAAAGTTTGAATCTTCCATCGAAAAAGTTTGCGAGAGCAAAGGCGAGTTTGGCAGTTGTGGTACTCTCGGGGGTATGCTGCTGATGATACCATTATGTAAATTCTCAGTAGGTGATGTTGGAGATGGTAGTCCTGGACTTTTTGACCCGCCATTCTTACCGCTACCGCGAAAGCGTCCACTTCTACACAAATTGTAAGTATGTAATTCTCTAATCGCAAGATATTATGACTAGAAATGATGAATTAAATTGATCTTCAGGTATAGGACTTTGAAGAATCCCTTCCTCCATGATATCTTACAAGTAACTTATCAATTGAGGGAAAGACGTAATGTCGAGTAACCGGTCGGTAATACTCTATGTGTTTAGACTTTAAAACTTGACTTGCTTTCACTACTAGTGAGGTTTTTGAGATTTGTGTATTTCATTGTGATAGAATTTGTTGACTCAATTACATTGAGCCATAGAAGTCATAGAAATTAGATTTCGGAGACCTAGCCCCTATGGAATTAACCAACCAGCCAGCAAGCCAGTCATTCATCTACCCTTTCTCATTACTAGAGCGAAAGTCTAAATGAAATGTTGGTATCCTTCCCAACTTGGAAAAGACAAATTTTCAGGTTCTTCCGATCTTAACATTAAAATAAAATCATTACAATGTAAGTGTCAAAGGCACCTACATTCCTGAGAAGAGATTCGACATCCTAGTATATTCAGAAAAAGAAAAGGCTCGAAGGCTTCTTGTTTGTTTAAATCATGACCGGTGGGGAATTGATAAGTTGAAAATTGAATCCTTGAGTTTAACTTGTTGTTTCAGGTGTTACAGACTGTTTGAATGTCGCGTCGATCTAGTGAATATAAATATCATTGGTAAATAAGCGGGCCGTTTGACCTTTAACTTCCTTGGCTCTTGGGAACGGGGATTTTGAAGCAAAGTGGACTTGAATTTGGTGATCAGGTTTGAAATTTAAAGCGAATTAAATTAAAATTAAGAAAGAGTGGCGTTTTCGAGTTCTCGTCGTCAGTCATAACAGATGTGATTTCTAAAATCAACAATAATATTCCCAGTGCTGCCTGAGGGCGCATGAAGTGACTAGAACTCTCTTTTCGAATCCCTAATTAATTACTTCACCTACTGACAATAATGGCCCATTCTAATGGAGACTTAAATTCATTCAACTCTGATGATGATAATGGATTATTTGGTGACGAAGAAGAAATACCTACTCAGCGAACTCGTGAACTCAGTGATAGGGAGCTTGATTCTGGTGACGACGAAGATCGCTTTGACAGAGCACGTCAAGAGAACTCAGAAGAGCCAGAATATGAGCCAGGAAAAGATGCACGGATTCTTGAAGCAACATTATGGAAACATCCGATTCCAAAGCCTTCAGATGGAGAGGTGAGATCATTGGTCATTAATATACTAGTACTAATAACCTTACAGTTGAATACACTACGCTTACCAAAATTCATAGGAATCGAACCTCGTGCTTATGATACGGCCAACTTTGTTCCTCCCTGTGCGGATCATCACGCAGAGACTAAATCTGCCAACTTCTCGGCTTTATCGGTTGCTTTATCAACAATCCGCTACCGTATAGATCAAAGAAATGGAAGTTTAGAAAGTAATACGCTTCTACATAAATGGAGCGATGGCAGTATGACAATGTCGATTGGAGATCAACATTATGAGTTACAATCAAAATCTTTGGCCCCACCATTAGACGGTAGACCTTATCAGGAAATTCAGGATTCTCATGCCTATTTAGCATCGCCCTCCATTGCTTCTCAACTTCTCCTTTTAATTGGACATATTACCAATCAAATCACTATACTTCCGAACAAAGACATAGAGGATGATGCTTTAGAAAAACTACAGAAGAGTCTAGCTGCTGCTACCCGAGGAGGTACCAAGGGAGAAGATAAGAGCGGTCCTGAACTTATCACTAATACAGAAGATCCTGAACTTCAAAAGAAAAAGGCTGAAATAGCTGAAAAGGAACGTCTTAAAGCACAACGTCGCCGTGAGACAGCTGCAGAAAAGCAAAATGTCCCCAGATTTCATGCGAGTGGTCGTGGTGGACTTAACATCGATGACCTTGAAGGACGTCATGGACGTAGAGATCTAGGTGCAGAGCGCAAAGCATCAAGGCCTCGTAGGAATCGATCTAGTTATAATTCAGATGAAGAACCTCGTACCCGCAAGAGCAGAGAAGATGAGTACGACAAAGAAGATGACTTTCTAGCTGATAGCGACGAAGATATTGAAGGCAGTGGGGATGACCAAAACGATTCAGATGAAGAAAGTGAAAAGGATCAACCGAAACAGAAAAAGCAGAAAGTTTCAAAACCTCAGGTGCAGTATAATGATGCGGATGAGGATGCTGATGCTGATGCCGAGGCTGATCTTGAGGACGATGAAATTCCTCCCTCGATGATCAACGATATTACCGTAAGGGGAAGGAAACGTAATGTTATTGAAGATGATGATGACGAGTAATTTCGAAAAATTGGAACCCAAACGAAACAAAATTTCCCCGTTTTTCTCTTCGGAATTTAGCAAAATAGATAGTTACAGAAGCATAAATCCCAGCTAGGTTAATTTGTAAGGCCCAAATAATGATAGAGTATATTTACCTAGGAGACTTGACTGAGAGGTCTCTTGGATATATACAATATTTATTCCTTACATAACCTTCTCAGACGATTGGTGCTGGAGGGCAAGTTGACATAATTTTTGTCATGTGATATCTGAAACGAGGAGTCTTTTTTTCGGCACATTTCTTCGAGCAGCATTCCCCTTAAATAAGTCGGAATTATTTTCGAAATGACGATGCTATCGGACAAAAGATATTTTTGTAATTCTTTTAACTAGCTTGTCAGTTATCAGTCAACACCCAGATTATTAAGGAATAGCTTAACACGCTTGACCTACACAACCATGAACACCAGGGAAACATAACTGTCATGGTAAGATTGATGAGATTCCCTTCTCTTCATTGGTCAGTTTTATTTTACTTTGATACTGCTACTGGACCGACCATCTTATCAAACTTTCTTTTCTTCGAATCACAATTATTTTGACTCTTGCAGTCAGGGAAGGATGTTACATGTGAGAGTTACATATATGTGTGGATTTTATTTAATTAGTGAATGTAATGATATTTTAATACTTAAAAAAGATTATTCGAAGATGAACTGTTGATTCTAGGCTATATAAAACTTTGATCACATTTTGAAGAACAAAAGTTATAGAAGAGTACAAATGAAAATTCTTCTCGAATTTTATTCTATCAGAGAAAAAATATGATAAGATAATTGATAACATTACCACTCTTGATAGGTATTAAAGTAAAAAACTTACTATTGTATAAGATTAAATCTAGGATTATAAGATTAAATTAATTATCGATCAAAAAGACTTTGAAGTTATTTCTATAATTAGACTTGGATAATTGACCTGCCCATTACATCTCATCGAAGGGATATGATGATTTACTTTAGGTCCAGCAATCCCATGACCTTAAAGTCTATCACCTTAACATCTCTACCATTTTCCATTTAAACTATCAGCTCGAACACGTTCTCTTGTTCTTTCTGTCTTATCATTGCTATCCAAACCAGTACTACTTCGACGCATTCCTACTGTTTTCCGCCGCCTGATAAATTGATAACTTCTATCGAGCTCTGTTTCGATAGCACATCTCACTTTAAGTGCCCCAATAGCAGGCCAGACACTTTTTTCTCCCCGAAGAATCCAATACTTGAGACTAGCTTGAGTTGGTTTCTCCAACAAACAAATGAAGTCACCAGCTGAGATTTCAGGAACAAGTGTAAGTGCGGTCCCTGGAATCTGTTCAGTAACTAAGAAACGTCTAATCGAAGGAGGAAGTAATCCTAGTGTCTCCAACTGATGGCCTCGATGATCAAGTTCCATTCCAATAAGCCTTAGAATACTACCTATAACTGATGTTTGTCCCCAACGTTGAATAATTAGTGAAGGTCCATGCATATCACTTCGCAAAAAAGGTACTAAATGCGGTCTCGCTTGGCTAACAATAAAATGATTAACGTTAAAGAGCTCGGAAATGCGTGCTAGAGGTGATTCTCTATCAGTATAAGAGGCATGTGTCCATGGCCTAAATGTAGTATCAGCCGCAACGGACCAAGGTACGATTCTGCCAAACCCATCTTTACATCTTAAAATCGGTGAATAGCCGTAGATAGAAAGGGAAGAAACATTAGATGCGATAGCGGCAGACCAGATCAGCTGTAAAATTTAGTTTCATAGACCAATTCTTCGATAAAAACAAATGGCAGCACGTACAACATTAGGCGCAGTCAAATAATTGAGCAAATTTGGAACTCCACCTCTTGTAGTTGTAGCAACTGTAATATTAAGAACTCTTTTGGTTCTATTGTAAGCTTCTTCGAATGTAAGATCTCCAACATTGGCTCTCATACACTGTTCTAACACACTAACATCTAAGAAATATCCCTCCCTGAGAAAACTTCCCAAACTCCTGCGTAGAGTGTTCCACCCTATCATAAAGGGATTACTATTATTTTGTTCCTGATTTTTATCCAAGACTATCTCAGTACCAAAGGCTGTAAGGTCAATTTTTTCTCCATTAATTAGTCCGGGCAATTCATCTTCAGTATGCGTTCCTATCAGAGCAGCAATTAATGCTCCAGTGGCAGTTCCAGATATAATTCTTGGGAGGAGGCCTTGAGCAAATAACGCCTTCACAACACCAATATGGCAAAGACCAAATATAGCACCTCCCTGAAGAATCAAGGTGCTTCTACCAAAAGCCTGTCTTGTATCATGTAGTAAATCTAGCTTGGCCTGGCTGCTAAATCTTATAGGAGGTCGAGTTTTACTACCGTCTCCACCCGGTGAGCTGGGCAGTTTTGTCACATCAGAAATTGCTTGTGCAACTTGTGTTATGTAGTCTTCAATCAAGAGTTTAGTTCCTGCGAAGGCATGATTATAGATTCTAGGCGTTGAGATATTTCCTAGGTTTCGAATGAGGCCAGAACGGAGGATATTAACCAATTGTGGAAGATCACAACGTTCTCTTGCATCAATAATTGATCGAAGCCGTTCATTAATTAATCTGTAATCATAGTGTTTTGAAGCAGGATTCTGTCGCCTTAAAAATTTCCCCAGTCAAGCTACGCTCCAAGTTTGCGTGATTTACGCACCATAAATCTTTTCCCGTTAAAATATCAAGTTGCAGGGCAGCTTCTTCCCATTCTTCATAAGTCTTCGCGTCTCGTAAGATATCAAACCAAACCTCAACAGGGCTCTTTAGTATCCACCAATGTATAAGTTGCTGCAACAAATTCAGATATTGGCTATTACACTGTCTTAGCAGGTAAGCTTACCGCTTTCCAAAATAAGAGTACTTCTATAAGCATGCTCCAGATAGACGCGAGTAGGTAAGCCATAGTTTGAAGAATATTTCAACACATTTGAATCGCAAAGTTCATTCAAAGATAAAACTGTTTTAATTATCATCAATTTACTAGTGTTTTCAATTTCCTGAACGATTTTAAAACGATTTTTCAAGACTCTTAACGTAGAATGATGCAAGATTGTCCAAAAACATAATATTCAAGTATTGGGCTCGGCAGAGGTGATTTTAGTTCATTGAGAAAGAGCAATGGATGGTAATGTGAAACTAGACCAAATGGATTAAGCTATAATTTTCGAGCTTCTTCTCCAGTGGCAATAGCTATCTCCTTAGGAGGTTCTTATTTGACAGTTCTAGGCTAATGTGGAGTCTGATCACAATTTGTGAAATCCTAGCCTCTTAACCGTGCAAACAGTGACAGTGGGGAATTTATAAATTATCGAAGCTTGAAGCGCATAATTATCTACTGCATGTCAGCTTCGGTTTTAAATGTTTTATTATTGAGGTTTGGCCTTACAAGTCCGCTATCAGCAGTATACTATGAATCTCTTCACGAACATTGAACTATTAATTAGCGGACATGTATTGAGTACTTTTTGCAATATCAACTTAACCGAAATCAAACACACCCTAATCCAGAGTAGCTTATGACTTTGGCTTACTACCAGCTAAAATGATATAACAGAGAATCGCAACTATGGACTAAAATGCCAGGAGTTACGCTAGTGATTTAGTGACAGTTCGTCCTAAATTCTTACAGTATTTGTTTACACATAACAAAGATCATAAACGACGTTCTGTATCTTCACATCACACAATTTCTAGCTGGGTATAATTTCCGAGTTGCTGGGTAGAAAAAAGAGATTATTAGTGTCAAATGCTTGGTATGCAGTGGATAACATGTTATAACCCGTTGATGAAATACATATGTTGTTATTTTGTTTCTCCCTTGCAGATGCTGCAGTTCAGACAATTGGTAGTTTTATCGGGTTATCCGTTGGAGACGGCCTAGTTGGCGTTCACCTCTATTTATATTTGATTGACGGGCAAAGATTAGTAATTGTTTCACAGCGGAGTTAGGAGCGTAGTTAATGGGATTTGACATCAGGAAGTTGAATACAGGAATATAGATAAATACTTCATATCTTGAAAGTTAGATTCGTTAATTCTCTACATTACGAATTCTTGCTTGTTGTGCACTACACCTGCTACACTCACAACAATTAGTTTGAAAACTATTTTCTATTTCTAACAATATCTTTCTTTTACCAACGTTTTAGCTTCTCTTAACAATATTTCTGCATTTGTATTCAATATGCCTATATGTACGCTTTAATGTAAAAAAAAGCTCGGCAACTATGATGCTGATCATTACGAACTTTAACAAGCGATAATCTAACGGAAGTGTTAGCAAGGAGATTTAATCTTAAATAATGAGTACAATCTGTTCTAAAAAAGGACAGAGGAGACTCAGATCAAAAATGATCTTGAACTCTTATGGATTTATGGATTTCATTTAGATCTTGCTTAGATCTGGGGTGGATTTATCTGAAAAATAATAAGATTAGTAACGAGTAAAGCCATGTGTCTACTGAATATACAATTTTGTTATTGAGAAATCTAATTCTTATTATTAGTCAAGCACAGATAAAAAGAGCTCTGTAATCTTTCACCGGTCGACATGTAAAGAGGTAGTGGCAAAGGATTTATAAGTGTATTTGTTTGATTCTTATAACACTTGCGGTGAAGAAGTCAAGTAGCACCCTCAGTAAAGGCCTTGAAATCCAGGACAAGTTTTTATCCCCTGTTTAGTAAGGCGCTAGTACTCATCGCTAGGATGTGGGACACTTTCCATACACTTACATGAGCAACAATCATTGTTGCATCACCGTAGATAGTCTAATTACTCCTATCAATCGATTCAGGAGAATTAGATCTATTTGGAATAGATGGCGTTTGGCCAACACCACAGCGCCGAATAAGCGATTTTGTCAATCACTAATCTTGCGACATCTCACTCTCTGGTACATAATAATAGCCTAAACAGTAATATGCTGCTCAAGATTCCGTCTGCTAAGGGCTCCTGGTTGTAAGTCTTTTTTGGAGCTATATGACGTTTATTTGATAGTTGTTTACATAATCAAATCAATCATGGGGATGAGGAACGACAAATCGTTAAGAATAAGGACATAAAACTCCTCTTTGAAATAAAAAGATTACCGACCCTCTAATTTCTACATTAAATAGAGGGTAAATTTAGAATTTAAGAAAATAAGACAATGGTGAAGCTAGCAAGTTATAATTCATTGATTTGATAGAATGATCTCCTAGTAAATTAGTTTTTTAGAAGCTTTTCCATCTGAACCAATATTTCATGAGTGCTGAAGCGGTGCATAAGTTTTATAGGAGGCAACATGTGACGATCCTGTTCCTTGTCGGAGAGACTTATATGTACCTAGACGTGATTATAAGTCAGATAATCTTATCCCTTTAACTATTCCAATGACTAACTACTGGACTATCAAATTCATATAGGTCTCTCCATTTCTTATGTTCTGGTTTCATTATATTTATTTCATGATAGTTGAATTGTCTCAAATCCCAAGCATCTGAGAGGGCTTGCTTCGCATCTACACATAGCGAGCAATTGCTTCTTGTGAAAAAGGTAATGTGACAACGATGTAGAAGTCGTATCGTATTAAACATGATAAACTATGTGACCTAGAATGAGTCTAATTCTTAGAAGTTACTTTATGTTGTATGTCTTAGCCGAATTTGTAATGCCGAGGCTGACATTGTGTTGGCGCCGATGTGCTAAGATTAATCTACATTGTATCTTAAATCTCACCATTACAAAAAAGAATTATGGCTCAAAAATGTGTGCATTTATCGTGCGGAAAGATGTTTACTGATGCAGAAGAGCCCTGCTTCTACCATCCAGAACCACCGATATTTCACGAGGGAAAAAAGGGTAAGGCTTGGTATCCGAGACCACAAAAGTAGAGAGAGGAGTAAAGTGAGGATGTTGATTTTACCGATGATTTTGATGAATAATAGAAACACTGACGGGTGTGTTACAAGGTTGGAAATGCTGTAAACCTCGTGTTTTCACATTTGACGAATTTTTATCGATTACTCCATGTACTAAAGGCAGACATTCTATTACCGAACTTCCTCCAGCTATTGAGAAAAAAGGCCAAGAAATACCTGAGATTGTCTCTACTCAAGTAGTCCCTCTCAAGGCAAGGGCTCCTGCTATTCAAAACACTACTTCGTCAACCCCACCACCACCACCGCCACCGCCACTAGAATCTGATGATGATGATCCAGATCTTACCATATTAGATGGTAGTATTTGTAAACGAAGATCGTGTGACGAAAGGTATAATAGTGGAAATAGAAATACTGAACTTTGTTGCTTTCATCCTGGAGTTCCAATATTTCATGAGGGAAGCAAAGGTTATACATGCTGCAAGCGACGAGTGCTAGAATTTGATGAATTCATGAAAATTAAGGGATGCAAAACTAAAGATAAACATTTATTCATTGGAAGTGGAAAGAATAAGTCAGCAAAAACTACTGGGGAGGAGTACTATGATTCAGTGAGGTAGGTGTCTTCAGCCTCAAGAGATCTAAAGTTAACTAGTTCTATAGGCATGATTTTTATCAGACTTCGAATACCGTAATTGCCTCATTCTTCCTTAAAAATATCGAAAAAACACAGTCTCGTATCGAATTCGGGAATTCAGAACTTATCCTCAATCTTATAACTACAGACGCTTTGCCCAAGCGTTTCAAGAAAAAAATCCCTCTCTTTAGTTCGATTGACCCTGATATCTCAACCTACCAAATCCTAGGTACAAAGCTTGAAGTTAAGCTTAAAAAAACGAATACACTTTCCTGGCCTACGCTTCGTAGTGATGAGCAATCGACTGGTATAACTATTCAGACAGGTAAACCTGGAATTTTTTAGGGATTACTTTAAAAAATTGTAAATTTAAATAATTTGCAAAACTCTTCCTAGGAATTAGAGATAATAAAACTTTAGGGAAGTAATCAATTTTGACCAAGATCCACATATTTAGCTCAATCTTCATTGTCATAACCCTTTGAGTTAATTAATAAAAAGGTCTAGTTAATCTCAATCGTTTAGGTGTGGTAATTTCTCAAGAAAGCTTATGAAAATCTGCTCGTTTAGGAAAATAATATAATATAGTTCCGCCCTCTACTGTGACGACTTTCGCTTCTGGCGGGGGCCATCCTTCGCCTTCTCGCATAGCTAGTACCTGTCGTGTTCTTCGATGCGAGTCAAATATCTTTTCCTTCGGCTCGTGGAGAAAAGTGAAATCATCTCTCCCATTCCACCTCTTGATTTCATTATTTATCATGTTTCGCGCTGCAAAGCCAACATAGGCAAAAACAAGCACAGGTGTTCCAAGTGGGACATTCCAGGGTGGATTCTTGGTATAGACGATGCTAAGGGCGACACCAAGTATTGCAATGAAAGAGCCAATTGAGAAAATGAAGAAAAGTCCCCAGTATATGAAGATCAGGTCTTCTTTGTGACAAAAAGCTAAAGCAAGCCCTGCAAATGCTTCGATAACTACAGATACTGTATATATACACACACATACTGTGCTAACGACGAGACATTTAAGCTGACTTTGTTTCCAGTTCTTATTCAACTTTGGAACCTTCCCTGCTAGATCAGGGTCTTGCAAAGCAGATTCATATTTTCTATACATATTGATACGGTTAGAGGAACCTTTTTTAATTTTTAAAAGGAGAAAGAAACTTTGAAGAGCAGGCTCCTTTAGGTGTTCCAAGTATCTTACTAACTGATGGTCATCTATTTGTTTGGCATAAAAATTTGATGCAATAATAAGAAGTAGTAAATCAAGGCCGAAAAGACTCCAGAATATAGCGTTAGTTTCGCTCTTTGGTAGTTCATGAAGGAACTTTCCATAAATGGTGCACTTTCGTGAGTCAAACTCCGTAAGTATTACGTCCATCTTATGACTATTTATTGGTCGATAAGTATCAGGAATCTGATTGTTTATTATCTTTTCCTGTCCTGTTCAGGAAAAGAGTTTGTAATAGTAATAATAATTATATTGATTTTATAGTGAACAATGGTTTTATCTATTTTCGAGTTGTAAAGTTGTAAAGTTCTAAAATCCTTAGAGAAATACTCTTTCCAAAACACATCTCCTTTCTAGACTTTTCTTACTAATCATACTTCATACTTATCTTTAATATACCCCAAAAAAGGTGAGGCGACGTCTACATCATAGTATATGTGTGGCAATCCCGATCTACTTCGCCATTCAGTCATAGTTATGTGTTACAGGCCGTTGCCTTGGTGATCAGATCCGGGATTATCCAGTTCCAGAATTCAAGTTTTGTCTAATTATTCGCTTATTAAGGAAGCTTATCTACCTACTCCGATATTGTAAACAACAATCTCTTCTCCTTAGAATATAAACACAATTTGGACCTACGTTTGCGGACAGCCAACGTCGACGAACCTATTACATATATTTTATCTCTTTATTTAAAACTTCTAGTGCATGTCTAAATCCTGACCTCTCCTAGATTTTACCGTTTCCTGTTTATGAGCTTATTTAGAGTTCCCTCACTATCTATGTCAGCTCAATCATCTACATCAATATCGGACTTTCAATCAGTTATTTCATCAAATTTATACCAAGAAGAATTAGCCACATCAGATACTTTACCAGATGCTTTTTAACTACAATCATCCAACCCTCAACAGGTTCCGGCTGCACCACTCCTCACTCCCGATCAGATCGCTCAGATCCTTGCTGCTCTCCAAGTCCAGGATAAACCAGATAATTCTAAGAGGTCTGCCTTAATTAGAGAAGAAAAAGTTATACCTTTAAAATGGCTAGAGTGGGACGGGAAGAGTGAAAACTACAACTCCTTTATTGAATTGCTTGCTGTGGAAATTGACGTCGTCTGGGAGAAACTAGGGAGCCATAAAGCTGTTTTTATAAACACGATGAATTCAATTCGGTCAACCTTAAGAAACAGAGTATCCCAATGGTTTTCCACAGGTGTGCCAGATGGCGATTATGAGCTTTTCATTAGTCATTTTAATGATAATTTTGGGGATTAAACGGCTACACGGACGGCAGCAGACAAACTCAAGAGAACAAGGTAAAGGGAGCATCAGATATTTGCTGACTTCCTTAATGATTTTGAGTATATGTTTGCTCAGGCTAAGGGACTAAAATGGAAAGGTCGGGCTAGGGTAAACCAATTGAGTGCTAGTTTGAATATGCGTCTCTCAGATTACCTTGTCGTAGTCAATACATCAGACGACGTTATTTCCTTTTCGTGAATCAAGTATGACGCGAGGCAAACAAACTCGAGGCTAAATTGAAATAACCGATTGAAAGTCGGGCTCAGGGGGATAGAAATGTTTTGACGAGCCATATTAAGCAGATTGATAATAAATTAGATGGACCACCTTTTTTAATAGATGTATTGATTAATAAATCTTTTCATACCGATATTCCAATAGATACCGGGTGTTTGTGTTATTCTGCTTTCAATTGTGCCTTTGTTAAACGTCATAAACTACCGCAGATTCTATCGGGAATCTGATTGTTAATTATGTTTTCCTGTCCAGTTCAGGAAAAGAGTTTAATAGAAATAATAATTATATTGTTTTTACAGTGGACAATGATTTATCTAATTAAGTGTTGTCAAGTTCTTCCTACAGTCCCTCCTTTCAAGACATATATAAATACTCTTTACAAAACACATCTCCTTTCTAGACTTTTCTTACCAATCATACCTCATACCAATCTTCACTATACCCTAAGAAAGGTGAGGCAACTTCTACATCATAGTATATGTATGGCAATTCTGATCTACTTCGCCACTCAGTTATACTTATGAGTTTCTATTTGCCCCATGCCTCTTTTCCCCACGGCAAGGGTATTGACGCACAGAAGACGAAGATTAGGTTAGTAATATGTTGACAGATTCCAATTAAACACAAAGAACTGAAATTAGTTAAAGAGGATCCTCATCAACTTGTCATTCATGAAATAACATATGCAGTTATAGACATAGATGGAAAACTTGAAAAATATGGAGCTATGTTATAAGTGACCTCGCATTTAACTTAATTCTAGGAGACCCATGGAAGAGAAAAAATGAAGTGATATTCTTTAACTCGTCTTTAGGCAAGTATTGTTAAAAGAATACTGTGTATTTACAGTAACAAAAAGACTCTGAAAACATAGAATCACGTAAGAAGCTTTGTATTATAAAGCAGTAAAATCAGTAATTGAATCAGTATAAATTGTATTTTTTTTATGTGTTCTCCTTCCTCCTCTCTCGAAACCTAACCTCTATCTACTTACTTCTATTCCCAGCAAGCAATTATGTTAGAATAAACCATCAGTACATATTAGAGAAAAACCGTAAATAGGACATATCCGAAAACGAAGATAGATGTAACTTGTAACTGGAGAAACAATTATTAAGAGAAACTGTTGGAGGTATACAGATCTAACAGAAAATTGAGGATAATTTACCAGAAGAAATTCGGAGTAAAGCTTGCGATTTTACTGAAGATGAAAACCATGAATTACCGCCCCATAGACATAGGATTCACATCAAAATCGAGCTGATCAAGGATGACAAAGGGTTGGCGTTAAATTTGCTAGGTCAATGGAATAGTGAAGGAAGGAGTAATTTTCACTGTATTTGTTATGAATCGTATCAGATTGAGAGTCGAAGCCAGAAGGCAGTAGAGGTTAAGCTGTAAGTCACTAAGTAGAAGTCTCAGATACAAAGGATAAACGCAAGATGAGACTTCTCTGATTATGAGGTCGAAATAGATCAAAGATAAAATAAACAAAGTGATTGAAT
>PEDP01000065.1:0-47293 GCA_002918395.1 Erysiphe pulchra
TGAAATGTGGGGTAGGTAGTGGGTAGGGTGGCAAATAAGTTATGTACTGTGAGTGGATTTTATGAAGGTAGTTAGTAGAGATTAGTAGTAGAAGTAGACAAATAGTAAGGATTGTAGAGTATTGATTGGTCCAAAAATTTTAAAGACCAATTAGAGATCCAGGTGTCCCAGAATTGTGCAAAGTGGGGGGGAGGGCATTTAATTTTCTTGAGGTGGGCAAATAACATTTCCCTAGATCTATGCTTTTAAATTTGTGCAGAATTGTGGATTATTGAGAGACACCCAATCAGCCGAAAACCCGAAAAATCAAGCGACTGAAGAATATGCGACGTATATGACAGCCTGCATGTGAGAAGCACTTTTTTCTGGTGGCATCCCCATTGAAGACCCACGTTTTTGCGACCCCCATGACCATCAACTAGTAGGATGCGCCAGAAATCCTCATCTTGAGGCTTAATTTCAGGCAAGAAAATTGTTTTCAAGCTCCATCAGGAAATAGTAGATCGGAAAGAAAAGGCAAGATGGAACTGCTCAAATGGCCGCACCAAACCGTCTAATCAAAATAGAATTCAACGCATAGTTCCTAAAGTATATTTACAACAGAGATGTAAAACGTCGCTTCCTCCAATCGTCCGACTTTTTTATGCAGCTTTTCAGTCACTTTGTTAATGGAGCCGCTAAGACGATAATCTCTGAGCAGTTTGAGGAGATGATCTGACACGGAAAGATCTGGAATGGTTTAGGTCTTCTACAAAAGATTGATGACGCTTTTCGTGATAAGAATGCTGAAAAATCGGTCGCAGTCCTGCTCCATACATATTAGTAGTTTAAAGATGAAGCATTATCATCCTTCCCTCCCGCTTCAACAACTTTTAGCAAAAAGTCCAGGCTCCACGGTTGATAATAATCAGAAACTAGACCAAATTATCAACTCTTTAAGGCAGGTAACTCAGAATCACTTCATCGGACGAGAAAAATAAGCAAAACTAGCGACCCCCAAAGATCAATATGTTACTCAATGAGCACGGGGTACCTATATAGCTTCTATGTGTCAACCCGAAGCATCATTCGATCTTTCCTTTGCTGTTCAATGTGTCAATCCAGTAGAACATGATGCTAAACAATTAAATAAGCGACTAGTATGGCAAAGATTAAATTCAAAAAGAGGTCTTAAATTTGTTCCTCTTGACATAACCTCTCTAAAACTAGTTATTTTTACAGATGCATCATTTGCTGGCAACCGAGACTACTCTTCTCAAATAGGATACATCAAAGTAATAATGGACAATAATAAAAATACCAATATTGTTCATTGGTCATCCATTAAGTGCAAATGCATAACCCGAAGCGTATTAGCTTCAGAATTATATGCAATAGCATATGAGTTTGACTTTGGTACTGCTATTAAAAGCACAATCAGTAAGATTTTAGGAACCGAAAAGCCAACTCCACTTGTTATTTGCACAGCCTCGAAATCTCTTTATGACTGTCTTGTTAAATTAGGCACTACGCAGGAAAAGAGACTATTGATCGATATAATGTCTCTCCGTCTATCGTACGAGCGTAGAGAGATCGCCGAAGTTAAATGGATTGACGGCAATACAAATCCTGCCGATGCAATGACTAAATCAAAGCCATGCCAAGCATTGAAAAATCTCATTGAAACTAACAAAATTGAATTAAAGGAATCTGAATGGGTAGACCGAGACTGATTCTCAAATTTGTATCCTCACTTATTTATGGATGATATTTAAGTGCGTTTTTTTTTCTTGCATCTAAGAGTTTTGCCAGTGTATATTTCTATTGAATAATAATGTGCCATGTATTCTTATCGTGTATAATTTAGTACACTGTTATGTTTTGTTTGGGTCATTAACAAAGTAATGACATAACATAATGATGTAATATGTTAGGATGGAAAGAACGAGGGATTATGTCGATACAGTATGTCATGTTACCCATGTATAGATAGTTTAGTACCCGAGTAACAGAAAGACTAAGTTTAGTTACACATTCTTGATCAACTTATTAATCAGTCTGATTACAGCCATCCCAAGTAGATACCAACAGGGCGTTTGGGTGATTTTTTCTGTCCGCAGGAGCAGTACAGTTCTGCCTCAGTATGCATAGATCGGCGATGGTAGGCTGCAAAGTCTTCATGTCTAGACCGAGCGGCAAGAAGCATGCCAAGGCCTTTTCTAGGTATAAGGAAAAGTTCCGGAAGCCGATAGGCCATCCGGCCATCCCGATTTCAAGATCTCTATATCTCTTGAACGCGTCTGAGCTCCAGTATGCCGTTAAATTTTTTCGGTACCTTTCTTCAAGTAGCATTTTTCCCCAAGCTATGGTAGTCGTCAAGTTGGGAGTTACCATGTTACAGGCCTGTTTTGCTAAAGCATCTGCTTGTTCATTTCCAATAATTCCTTTGTGGCCAGGGATCAGAGATCCACCTTATCCGTACAATTCCGTACTCTATACCTGCGGCCTTCTCTCTTTGAATTCAAGTTTTACTAAGCATCTGGAATTATGCAAATTGTGTCGAGCTTGAGGGTGTTGGCTGCTCCGCATATTGGCGGATAGCAGCCTCTTCATTATCTAGGCAGACTGTTTTACTTTTGGCGAAAAATGCCATCATATGTGAGCAAACAGTTAGGAGGCCTGCTGTCGCTCCGGCAGTTTCGGCGTCGTATGAATTGGCTATTCGTCACAGTGGAATTTAGCCGACTAGGATCTCTTGTTGATCTCGATATATGCAGTATGCTGCTGCTGCGTTCCCATTCTGGTCCAAAGACCCGTCCGAGTAAACCGTCAGATCAAATGGCCTTCGAAGCCGTTCCCACTGTCTATATGACTCCAAGCCATCGTTTCGACTGGTAACCCCAATTTACTTTCGAATGGATTCTCGATCCACGGGGGTCCATGGTGATTTGTAAATGTAAAATGCTAGCTCTATTTTTAGTCGCCTTCGAATCCAGGAGAAGTGAATCGAGTTCCATCTTCGTCGGAGAGGGTGTCTAGGATCTGTAGCAACTACTCTGACAGCTATGCGGTCTTATATTCGGTCAAGAAATGCGATGGCTGGCCCCCAGCCTGTCAGCCCGGTTAATTGAGTATTGTATTTGGTTCAATGCCCAACGTGAGGTGTGAGGGCTGTACCACGTTTCAGATCAATACAAAAGTGTAGGAAGGACACAACCTTGAGTAGCTTATAGAAGAAGAGCCTGGCTTGCTCCGTGGGCAGTGGAGCAGAGTCGCTTAACGTGACCAGTAATTCTTCGAGCTCTTTGGCATATGCCGTGAATATGCTCTCTGAAAGATAATTTCCTGTCAAATAATTATACCTAGCCATTTAGTGCTATATCTAGCTATGATTTCCGCTCCTTCCATCAAGATCTTAGCTTCAATGTACTTTGTTTTTCTGTGGAAATACTGTAACTCCGTCTTATCTCTATCGAAAGAAATTCTATTTTCTTTGCCCCAATCTAGAGTAAGGTCTAGTTATCGCTGTAGTCTAGTGCTATAATAATCTAGGGCATTGCCCAATAAGAGTATTGCAACGTCATCCGTATAGCCGAATCTTTCAGGGGATATGTGGAGCAGAGGCTCTATGTACAAGAGGAAAAGTATTGGCGACACGAGAGATACTTGAGGTAACCGCATTTAATTGGCATGGGGTCGGATTTTTATTATCGAAGTGAATATTTGCAGAGCGATCAGTGAAGGATTCACCGCAGTTAGGCCAGCCATGAGACCGCAATCGAAAGAGGAGACGGTTGCAAAGAATTCCATTAAAGGTTCCTTTCACGTCAACAGTAACCATTCCTGCTACTTTCTCTTTATTCCAGGCATCGCGTATATCACAGTGTATGGCGGTTGTTAAGTCTATTGCAGATCGATATTTGACTGCACTGCATTGATTTTTGGCAATTATCTTCTTTTTTTGAGCCCAGTAAGATAAGCGTAGCACTATGAGGCGTTCTAGACCTTTTCCTAGGCATGATAGGAGTGCAATCGGCCTATAAGAGCTAGGAATTGTAGGTTCTCGTTTGCCATTTTTGGGTATAATAGATTTACGTATGGAAAGATCAGTGAAAATCCATGTCTCCTGAAGTAACAATATGTCTATCAAATTTTTATTGGCTAAAGCTAAAGCGATGTCGTGTACTGAGGATGATCTCTCAACGTTTACTTGCATTATATAGAGAGAAGGCTCTATACGTTGGTAGTTCTTTCTTGTCAGTTCTGACTAGAGGAAGATTGACTTTCGGTCTCCATATTATTTGGAAGGGTTTGTGTTGAGTCAGGATTTGGCCGCTTGTTAATTTTTAAATATTCTTTTCCGCCCGCAACTCGGATTTGTTGAAGATAGTTGCCCATAGGATGGACAAAGACCCCGTTTTTTCGTCGAGGTCTGGCAGGGCATGATACGTCTGTTGAGCTGTGGGGGCCACGACAGTTCAAACATCTTGCTGGTTTTTGGCATGATCCAGTGTGTAAATTGGCACCACCGATTTCATATTTACATGGTCTAGCGCACATTCTGGTAGAGTGAAAGCCGTGGCATTTATTACATACTAAGACTTGTTGTCGTTGTCGAATTCGCTGTATGGAGACAACTTCGCCGAAAATTCGAAGCCTTGAGGGAAATTTATTGGCTTTTGCTTCAGGTACGCAGATAAGTATGTTTCCGTGAGGCTTATCGTTCTGTTATTTACGAGTCCAGTTCAAATAACGAATAGGCAAGTAGTCTCGAACGGTCGCTAGCTCTTCTTGAAGTAGCCCTTCTATCGGATCCTGCATGCCGTCAAGACAACGAACTCTCTTTGGGATAGGTCCAATAATGAAAGTCGTCCATTTTTCCTGTCGCTCTACTGTTGCATTTCATATTCTTTCTTCAATCGTAGCTTTACTTTGCATGATGGAGGCGGCTTTTGCAGGAGTTGGTGTAAGGATAGCAACTCCAGAAGAAACGGACTATACATCAGACACAAAGGATTTTCGGACACGAGTTCTTTAATCTTTTGTCGTAGCTCAAAAACTCCAGCCTTTCGTGCTTTGTGTTCAGGTCCGAGTCGAATCATGACCCGTCTGTCTTCTTTGCTTTTCCCTTGTGGAGCTGAAGCTTTAAGAATTTGTCTTTTTAAATTAAATACCTTAATACCAGCATCCTAACTTTCAGCTTTCTTAGCCCACGTATCCTGTCGAGCTTAATGACGATTATCTGTTGAAACAGAAGTGTTGTAGTAAACGCGCTCACCACGCATTGCTCGTGAGTCTGTGTCTGCTAGCATTGCGAGAAAGTCTGCCCCAATTCCTGGGTGTCGTTCTTCTAGTTTTTGTAAATAATCATTGGTAAGGTCGAGAAGACCCTTGATTGCAGCCATCAGAGGCGCGGTGCCGTTTTTCTTGTCGTCGTCTCCGTGTGAGATAGGAGAAGCTATACTAATTTTTATTTCTATCGCAGATTCTTTGCGGAGAAGTGGAAATTCTTCTGTGGAGATAATGCTCTCTGTCTCATCCTCCATGCCAGTGTCATCGTCTAGTTTGCTAGTCGAGCCGTGCGCCTCACTGAGCACATTCTCGATGAGATTGCTCCTTGTTGAGCAATTTGAATTAGTGATTGAAATAAGAGCCTTCGCCCTTGTGATGTGAGATGGTCTATAAGTCGTAGTCGTCGGTTTGGATACTCTACTCCCAGTATCTAGAGAGTCTGATGGGAGCTCCCGCTTGGAACCCAGCGGTGGCGCCATTATCTCACCTTCTGTGATAAAATTGAGATTACAGTATCTCTGGCATAGAAACCTTTCCATTCCGCGTCGATTAACCTGGATTTAACATTTGGCACTGATCCATATCTTGGCAGTAAGAAAAATAATAAAAGAGCTCAGATATCAATCTCACGCAGTCACTTATTTTTCGAAGCCTATGGCTATCTATATTAAGAGTTGAGTAAATTTAAATTTTAACCGCCACTTTCGTTGAGCTGAATTCAAAAATGGCTTGGTTTTTAGTTTCAAGTTAAATACATTATGTGAGACTCTTTGTTGGAAAATCTCAAATGTATATGAAGACTTGTCAATTTCAAATTACACTTTCATTAAGGCTAAAAGATACAGTTCAAGTTTGGAGAACGCCTCTAGAGAATTCAAACTTCAAACTTCAAACTTCAGGATAATTATTTCATTTTATCACAGCGAAAAATACAATATCTTAATACTAAGATTTTTCTTCATTGTATGAAGTGTGAGGCCGTATTGCAAGGGAATAGGAAGAGGAGACTTTTGTATGCAATTTTATTTTAGAAACGTTTTCAATTGTGAGAAGCTTGTTGCAACACGTATTTGGTAACTCCAAGTACTTAATTATCGAAAAATCACTTCGTAGGAGTTACTCAGAATTAGTGATCATCCATAGATAAATAATTGAATGTAAAATAAATGATATTGTGACAGCTATTCAAGCTTCAGAATAAATAACTGATCTCACCCATCAAATAAAAAGATCTACCTATGATTGTCTCCAAGAGCTTACCATTCTCGATGTTCTTTCTTAAGGTCTCCACTCCCCTCAATATTACTTAACTAAACTCATTTTTCTATTCCTTAGAAATTAATTTCTTCCATCGCTCCAGGCACTCAGTTGTCATCCAATTCCAGCTTGATTTACATTCTCAAACTATTTACCCAAACTACCATGCCTGGATCTGTCTGGAAAGCTTCGCGTCATGAGCCTCATGGCCTCCAAAATATCGTGGGACAAGAACACTATACACCTTTCTCAATCTCCAGACTGCTATTATGGGTAACTACTTGTAACTACCTCTAAAACCATTATATATGTCATTTGATGACTCTATATTTTCAAGGAGGTCTTCAACGTTCTGCCAAGCATTATTTTCTATGTTAACCAAGAAGTTTTGTTTGAGGAGCTAAACTTTCCCTCTAATCTTACTCGTTCAACTCCTACAACAAGGTCATTTCAGGTGGTTATAATTTACTGATAAGAGTTTAATGGTGTAGCAATCAATTAGCTTTGGCAAGTAACATTATGGTGGTGGCAGGCACTTAGTGGTGGTGGCTGGAGTAGCGCAAATGTTGTGTTGGTAGCTTACAGTAGCAATATACAACCTTCACTTTCAAAAAAGCACATGACTGAGAATTTCCGCATGGACAGAGTCACAGCAGACTAATTGAATAGCTTACAATATTGCTAATTTTTATCCAGATCAGCGACCCTCACGCAGATCCGATTCCCTCGTTTCTGCGGCGCTGTCAACAATGTACAATTTGATGGAAAACCTTAAATGATGTAAACAACCGCAGCCTGCGTAGAGGATGAAGTAATACTCTACTCTCCCTCACAGCAGGAGCTACTTACTTTAGGTGGGGGTGCGTCATATGACAACTAGCAAGGGTTCGTGAACGTGAGTCACATCCCTGCAGATGAGAGGCACGAGACAACGATGACCTCGGTACCGCTGTTACGATTCCTTATATTGCTGGCAACCAAGCAGACCGCAGTGCCGTTAATGAGAGCTGAACAACAGGACCAAATATACACAGAAACAATTGACAGTTCCGATTTTTACTTGATCACAACAACAGAAAAACAGAGAGACAGCTATCACTAGTCGTCTAGAATTAGCTCAAATATACGATGACGTCTGTTAAAACAGTCAATCTTCCTCTTATTCCACTAGCCAGAGATACCGTTCTTCTTCCAGGCGTCATCCTTAGAATACCCGTGGCTAGTAATCTGTCAGATATACCTTCACTTTTAGCCAAAATATACAGCCGTACCGCATCCAAAAACCTTGCACAGCGTCTGGATAATATTCACATTGCCTGCGTCCCCTTGAGCTCTCCTTTTCTTACTCGATATGGTCAGAGAATGTTACCACAAGATGATCGAACTTTAACACTTCCTGATAAGATAGAAAACTACCCATCATATGTAACCAGTGAGTCCCTCTTTGGCTATGGTGTAGCTGCCAAGATATCTGGCATAGAGGGACGTGGGACTGGGGAGTTTGCATTATTAGTTGAGGGAATAGCTAGAGTTAAAATCGAAAGGTTGACAAGGCAGAGCCCATTCTTTGAGGCAGATGTTACATATGAATATGATCCTGGTGAGTATAAGTATTATATGTAATTCACCTGCTAATAGCTCATCAGTAATATCAATTGAAGATATAGCCCTTGAAGCTCTCTTCACGCAATTAAAGCAATTATCTAGAGAGCTTTTAACAACAATAAGACTTTCTTCTCTACTACCTCGATCTTCCAGCTCTACATCATTATCCCCAGTCCTATCACGCCGGTTGTATCATTACATATCGAGAAAAACTATAACTGAAGCTGGAGTACTAGCAGACTTTATGACAAATATTGTTGAAGCTTCCATCGAGGATAAGCTTCAGGTATTATCTGCAGTAGAAATTAATGAACGACTTGAAAAAGCTATTAGACTTGTCAGACGACAGATTAGTAATATTAAGAACAATCTTAGCATAACTGCCATATCAACGAATAGTCTACCAGCGAATATCGATTTAGATCAGTTTGGTAATCAACGTGGTAGATCACGCCTTATCAATGGTTTACCAATTCCGCCTGGTCTAGGAATATCCGAAGATGACCAGGAGCTGAATGACTTGGACGAATTAAAAAAGAAGCTTGATGAAGCAAAGATGACGCCTGAGGCGATTAAAATTACAAATAGAGAGCTGAAGCGATTAAAGAAAATGTCACCGGCTCAGGCAGAGTATCAGGTAACGAGAAATTATTTGGAAAACCTATCCGAAATACCTTGGACAAAAATGACTGAAGACCGACTTGGGGTTGATACGTTAAAAAATGCTCGTAAGCAGTTCGATGATGATCACTATGGTCTTGAGAAAGTGAAGAAAAGACTTCTTGAATATCTTGCAGTGCTTAAGCTTAAGCAATCAATAAACCAAGACATTGATAAAAAAATAAAGAAAGCTTCGGAAGAGAGAGCCCAAGATAAATTAGAAATTTTGAAAAGCCAGAGGATGGTGGATAAATCGCCAATCTTACTGCTTGTTGGTCCTCCAGGTGTAGGAAAAACTAGTCTAGCAAAATCTGTCGCAACTGCACTTGGTCGTAAATTCCATCGAATATCTCTTGGTGGTGTTCGAGACGAAGCTGAAATTAGGGGCCATCGTCGAACCTATGTAGCTGCTATGCCAGGTCTCATTATTCAAGGACTTAAGAAAGTTGGAGTCTGTAATCCCGTCTTCCTATTAGATGAGATTGACAAAATTGGGTAATTATCATTTGTGCATTCCGAGTATTTATTAACATATTCAGGAGTTCAAATTTTCAAGGTGATCCTGGCGCTGCTATGCTTGAGGTACTTGACCCAGAGCAGAATCACAGCTTTACCGATCACTACGTCAATATTCCAGTAGATCTTAGTAATGTTCTATTTATTGCTACTGCAAATAGTCTAGATACTATCTCACCACCACTCTTGGACAGAATGGAAATGATCAGTATTTCTGGATACACAACCCTGGAAAAACAGCACATAGCCCTTCAACACTTGGTACCAAAGCAAATTCGGACTAGTAAGTTAATTTATTTGGCATTTTTAAAACTACTAATGTGTACTAGATGGCCTTCAAAATAGATTGATTGAATTCAATACAGAAGTAGTATCAAAAATTATTGAATCTTACACTCGTGAATCTGGGGTGAGAAATCTAGAAAGAGAAATTGGATCTGTCTGTCGTGCGAAGGCAGTAGAATACTCAGAGGCTAAGGATGGTGGTCGTCTTAGTAAGATTCTTTCAAATTGAAAATCTGTTTTGCTAACAAGTTCTAGGTGAATACAGGCCACAATTATCGGT
This sequence comes from Erysiphe pulchra, assembly GCA_002918395.1. NCBI lineage: Eukaryota > Fungi > Ascomycota > Leotiomycetes > Helotiales > Erysiphaceae > Erysiphe > Erysiphe pulchra. Next base: position 9,875 of record PEDP01000065.1, read on the forward strand.
CAAAGATATCGAGGACATCCTTGGAATAGAAAAATATGACGAAGAAATTGCTGAGAAATCAAAGTAAGTTCTCCTTGATTTTATTTCTTCGTTTTAAAAATACACATATTAAATCTATGAGACTTCTTAACCTGATATTAAATTTGCAAGTCTATACCTCTATTGTGGCTAACATTTGTCACCAGTCGTCCTGGTATTGTGACAGGTCTCGTTGCATACTCTTCCGGTGGCAATGGTAGCATATTATTTATTGAGATAGCTGAAATGCCTGGAAATGGTAGCGTTCAACTCACAGGTAAACTAGGTGATGTTCTAAAAGAGAGTGTTGAAGTTGCACTGAGTTGGGTTAAAGCTCATGCATATGAGCTTGGACTCACTCAAGATCCATCTGAAAACATCATGAAGAATCGTAGTATTCATGTTCATTGCCCATCGGGTGCAATACCCAAGGTAAACTACACACAATGCTTATTTGTTTGTTCTAATTAAGCTAGGATGGCCCCTCTGCTGGTATGGCACACACCATTGCACTGATATCCTTGTTCTCTGGAACTGCAGTACCTGCAACACTCGCAATGACAGTAAGTTTTAATGTAATTTTTTAGAATATACTTACATATTTTAGGGTGAAATTTCTCTTCGAGGCCGAATTACTGCTGTAGGTGGCATAAAAGAGAAGCTAATAGGTGCTCTTCGTGCTGGGGTAAAGAAAGTGTTGCTACCAGCTCAGAATATGAAAGAGTGAGTAACATCTTGCGTCTGACAGACTCATCATTAATAACCTTTCTTAGCATTCGAGATTTACCTCAGGAGGTCAAAGTTGGACTAGAAATCATTCATGTTAGGTACGTCTTCAGCAGATGCTTTTATGCATCTAAGGCTTGTGATAAAAACTTAAAATACTCAGAAATATGAATTGCTAATTTATTATTTAGAAATATATGGGAAGCTATGCATCACGTATGGCCTCAAGCACATTGGCCTGGTGAACAAAATATTCATGGCATAGAAAGTCAACTCTGATCATTAAAGCAAAGATTTTTGCTTAAGGTTCGGAATTTCTCGCTTATGTCTTAACAAAAAATTTTAAAGCTTGGGAATTTTGTGTGCCGCGGAGGCGTTGCCATTTATATGTATTGGCGTATGATATACCTTTTATGATTAATAATGAATATAGTATTATTTTAAATGTAAAATCCTTTTAATTGTTTAAGGCTTTTTATTTAAACATAGCTTTACTGGGATCTCAATTTGCTTGCTCGAAGATGGAAAGATTGGAAGATTTTTCTATAAATCTAGACGGGAAATGGAAATTCGAAACTGACTTGAGGAACAATTATGTTTCTCTCAAACTACAAAACTTATTAATGGCATTTAATTCTAGCTACATACTGTCTCTTTTATTTGGATATTCTTAAAAATAAAGAGTATCTTGAACGGTCCCACTCCTACCGCTATTCTCCGTGAAGATTTATTTTAGATAAACCTACGGCAATGGGGACCCTAACCAGAGAGATGATCAGCAACTAAATACATATTAGAGGGGACAAATTCATTTATTCCACCATGAGAAAATCCCAAATATATTTATGTAATGTGAAGTATGAGGATATTATATAAAACATTCCACTGATCTGCGGGAGAGGAATACAATAATATATGAGAAATCTTGACCCGTTTTATCCCTTTTCCAACAATGAGGCATTCCACCCCGGCTTGCTTATCGCTTAATATTAGGTTCTTGCAAAATTCCTTCTAATAACCCCTGTAATTGCAAACTCTTACACTCCACAAAATATTACAAATTTGAAGGGAGAGTATATTTAGCCCTGAGGTTTTGTATATCTGGCTTTTTATCCAAACCAGCAGTAAAAATTCAAATAGTGATATTTCTACGAATAATGAGTACAATTGCCATTCATTACTCATTGAGCTAAGAGGAAGTGCTGCTGCTATTTCCGATGCCTTTTATTTGCCTCATCTTCTGCAAAATTACCTTCGTATAAAGCCTATAACGTCGTCTCACGGTCAATTGCAGTCTTGATACTCACTACATTTCCGAATCGCTCATCTTGGACAATGGGAGCCCGCTTTCTTGAGCGAGTCGTCTTTAAACTATCTAGTTCATGTTTAAGCTCTTTGATTTCAGCTTCGAGTTGAGCTGCCCAAGTATTAGCTTCTGCTAATACCTTACCCGCTTTGCTAAGTAATACACAAGTATTTTTGGAGATATTTTCAGATAAAAATAGCTGTTTTTTTAGCCTTATAAAGAGCTTGTGAGCTCTTGGGGGGGGGGGGGGGTATCAAGTATCTCATCTGACGTGAGTAATGATTGAATTTTTGTGGATGGAGAGACTGGCCGGCCAGTAATCTGGGATGATTGCAACACGACATTTGGATTGTATGGACTCAGTCCAGCTGCCCTTCATCCAGCTCTTATTATTCGCTCATTAAGTTCTTCTTCCCGTTATTAAAAATACGTTTCAGCCTCTCATATCCAAATGAATTGGATGTCAATCCATTCTCTGAGGCTGTATAAATCCAATCTGGTATATCTTTTGTAGTAAACAATGTTGGTTGTAAAATTTTTCCTTTACAACAAATAAGTATTGAAGCTTAGTGCTAGAGGGGCGACACTTGTCACGGACTCCGCGCGTAATACAATGCCATAAATAAATCTAGATCCCACTATGTGTAACTATAAATGGGGAAGCGCTTGATTTAATGCTTAGTCAAATATTTCTAAAGATTCCATTCATATCATATTCAGTCTCCGAATTAAGTGTAGGCTAAGGGCCGAGCGTATTTAATAATGCGATTGTTGTAAATTATCGTTATCAACACTGCATCTTAAATCGATATTACTTTAACAGTTGGAAAGTGCACGGTCCTAGCTCAAAGATATTACTAAGCAGAATTCATGGATAAACTCACTTATCTACTGAATTCTGTCACTTTCTTTTTTTCTCACAGACACTAGAGCTTCTACTGGTTTCCATGAGAAGTAGTTATAAATACGTGTAGAATATACTAGCAAGGGCTAAGATATATTTACTTGTATATAGAAGAGCTCTCAAGAGCATCAACAACTAGTTAGTAAACATATAAGAAAACTTTATAAGGAAAATACAGATTAGAATTATATCTAATTGCTCGTACACTCTTCTTCCTAAATTGCATACGTTTACTTATCTCACAATCATTCGTTTCGTTTATCACTCAGATCCAAGTCCCCTTTAGCAATAGCGATCACCTAAATACGTCGAGGCTGGGCTGTCTCGAACAGCCCAGTAGCTGAACCAAGGGCACAGCCCATGACACTTAGCCCCAGTAGCCGAGATGGTCTCAATTATCGAAATCCACTTGCGATTTTCGGGAGACTTCAAATAGGCTTTCTTTTTCGTAGAGCTTGCAAGCACATGAGTATAGGACAAACTCCAAGAGCGATTCCAGTTTCATCCACATTCCATTTATCCTGGTGCTGTGCACCAAGCTCAATCCGAGTTCGTTCAATGCACTCCAAAGAGACTTGGATGGTTTCCAAGGTAGCTATTTTTGCTATAGAGCTCTCAATCCTCTGACCGAAAAATAGATGCGACGCGTTGATTACGCGCAATGAAATGGAGGACCTAATATTGACCAAGAGGCTGCTGGTCACCATTCGTATGAAGGATTCGGGTAACCATTTCTCGGACTTGGGGATGAGAAGGCAGCTGAGCCGATGAATCCTCATTAAGTTTCTAATCTACTAAAAACTTTTCTTGCTCTTTAGTTAACCGCTGCTGTTGTTGATGAGCTAATGTATGGGGATTGCGACCATTGATTCGCATCTGGAGGATTGATTGGGGGATATCGTAAGCCTCAGCAGCCTTCAGTATACTTTTAAAAATCCAGCGTTAAAATAACTGATAACAAATTGTAAATTTGTACGTCTGATTCACCAGCATCCATTTTAAAAGGGTTCTGTTGATTATTTGCAGATTCAGAAAAGGAAGATGTTGTTATGTGAAATGCCAAATAACTATAACTAGGTGTGGCCTCAAAGTACGTAGCCGAGCTTAGTAAGATGTGAAAAGGTGGTAGAAGCAAAGTACATAATAAAAAGTTCTCCATTTAAATCACTTCTCCGCCACTTTTTCCATTACCTTGTCTGCCGCTAAAATTTCCCAACTTTAATAATGAGCTACGCTCTTTCAAATCGAATTAGTTTCATTAGCAAGTAAGGAGGGAAGTTGAAGAGGTCTCATTGTTAACAGAATTGACCTTCCTAGCATTAATCGAGGGAAAAAACAAACAGACACTTAACGGGGGTTAAAAAATGATAGTATCTATATTTGGAATTCTCTAAATCGTTTTATATTACACGCTTGTTATGCTATTATGGCAGTAATAAATAGTATTTGTAAATATTCAATTTTTTCGTGACTTCATTATAAAAAAACAATCTCATTAGAGACTGATCCTGCCTGATAACTCATAGACAAGAAAAGTGTATCATGGAGACGGGTATTTGCTTGTTCTCTCACCCGGGAAAACGATACTTGCTGTAAAAAAATTACCGTCTTGTCTGACCTAGAGAGACAAGCAGCTTAAAGATAAGATGTCCACATTAAGTAGAGCGAGAGACTAGAAATGGAAAAGAGATTTACTATAACTGATATGTGTCTCTAATCTACTACGGACAAAACCCCATTATCATGGTCTCTATACTAAGTTGAACGCAGATCCTTTTTATCGTAAAATAAAGCCTTAGATAATGAACAACGTTATAAAATACTCCACTTCGCACATCAGGGAGACAGCCTAACTGACTTTGCTGTGGAAATAAAAGCAAATATCTAGTTACTTCCACGCGATGCGAATTTCATATTGAATCTCTTGAGCAACATAACTACTTCGGGGCCAAAGATACGGATCAAGACACTCGCCTTTTCTTCATCCCCAAAGGCACACATCAAACTAATAGTCGACTTGCACTAACCCTTTCCGGATTAGTTCCTTCAAGGATAGGCAAGGTTAATTGCCAAATCAACCTGCGTGATTCATAAGTGGACCCCTTAACGCGTCTCACCCATACTGGATGATGAAACCTTAATGCACCAAATTGTTAGGATAATGAATTAGATGATTGAAATTTGGCTTACCGTTGCTGGATAAGCTGAATAGTAGGTCTTTTGTGTGAAAATGTTAAGTTAAAATTGAAAATACTTCAGTATGTACACCTACCTTACTAAATGCATTCATAGAAGAAAATTTCTACGTTTGTTCTAACCATAGAAGATCACCTTAACCATACCTTAAATCACAAAAACTGCGGACCCCTAAGTTAGCTCAGCTTGGAGGCAGTGTAATACTCCGTATTTTTTAATCGGAGCATTCTAAGTGTATTATCTATTACCTCACTATCTCATACGTCTGAAAAGATATCATCCTAGCTCTGTATGCATCTTCCCCTATTTTTCAAGTCCCAATTTTGGATTGCAAGGTAGAGCCTCTGTATCAAAAAGTAGAATATTATAGATAAAGGGTAGTGTAGGAAATTTGGGTGGGACCAAATTACTGTCTGTCAATGAATACATTATTTGTATATGATTGAACTTTTCGCTCTGATGGTGGATATCTTGAGGAAAAGTTCGTTGAGTTACAAGAGTTAGATGCTACAGCACGTCTAGTAGATAGATGGACTGAAAATCAGTCTTTCTCTACCACTTTTGAAAATGTAATTTGTTTAAGGGCGAGCAAAAGCTTCAAAATTTGTATAATGGTCTACACAAGTAGGAGTGCCTTTTGCTTGAAGAAGCATATCACTGGAATTTATTAGTAGGTACATAAGTATAGTAAGTAATGAAAGTTCATGACTAGGATACAAATATGTAATAAGGCTCCTTAAAGCATCAACGTGTTTCACCACTCACTTGGCCACACTTCCAAAAAGTTCAACCTCTTCGCACAATTATCGCGATAATGTCAACACTAATCCCTGGATCCCCCACTTAGAAGCTAGATTGCTTATGGCGAAGCAGAGCTTTCAAACGGGTTGAAATTTAACTCAAAGTCGATCCACACTTCAGTATCATTTTAAGGGTGGTGAACCACAAAGCAAATCTAACCACAAAATGAGTAAATTATTACCACATGAAGAGCTGTCAGTGGATCCTCAAATTATCGACGTGCGACGCATGGCGAACGTTTTGAAATGCAAACTCCCCAGTATCACGCCCCCCTATGCCAGAAATCTTGGCAGCTACACCATAGCCAAAGAGGGACTCACTGTGTAAAAACGCGGTTCGAATCTTTTACCACAACCGGTCGGGAAGATTTGGGTTTCCTGACTTATCAAAATTTAGCCTGAAATTTGTACCAAATAGAATCGTAAAGTCCATTGATAGCTTGCAAAACGCGAAGATCCAGTGACAATCAACGCATGGTTTTAGCGTGTGAGAGAGACGCGACAATTCTATGGTATATTCTCAGAGAATACTTAGAATTTTGATGAGACTAGGCTTATAATGGGAGTTATCGCAACTTTAAAGATGCTTACAAGCATTGATACAATCGGACGAGCCATTGCCATACAGCCAGGGAATTGCGAATGGATAACAGCGATCGATAAAATCAATGCGTCACATTGGGCGATTCTGCTGTTTATAGATCATGAAATCATCGGACGGGGACGAGCTCAACCAATGTGCAGTATACAAGAACACAAGATCATTGGATGTCCAAATATTTAAATGATCTATTTTTAGAATTGATTTGTTAATATGCGATGGTGGTAGATTTACTGTACAACAATATGAAATTTAGTGATTAGGGTGGCCAAGTGAATAGTGAAACAAGTTAGAACATATGGATTTGGTCATGGTATCTGCTGGTTCAAAGTTGCCCTTGACCCAGTATATGTAAGTGATCCAGAATTGAAACCATGCACTATCGTATTCAATTCTACAGCGACACTTCTTGTCATCCTTTTGCATTTAGTAGATGACCGACCAATGGAGGAAATTCGCCAAATTTTCTTTATCCCCCAAAATGACGATAAAGTCAATTTGTGATGAAAGGTCCTTTTTATTCGCGAATGATGAGTCAACGAAAACTATTAATTTAGATGATTTTTCATGAAGTCTTACAAATTTGATTCCTCCCAACGCAGTTTTGATTTTCCAGTTGATCCTTTTGTCTAATTCTTTGAAATCAGCTTCGTCCAGATCGCATTGACTTGTGCTAGCAATACATGCTCCTTGAACTCTTTGAGCGATGTACTGTTCCTCAGACCTAGCGACTTTAGAATCTTACTACAAGGACTGATTGTATCTATCAGTTTTGAAAAAACCAGGTTTAGATTTTCACAATGCGGTGCTTGTGTTAGTGTAACGGAGTTGTCTTCTTCATGATGCATTTTTCCACCGTTGCATTTAAGCGGGATTGATATTGTCAGCATTTCTCGTTCTTTTGCGATAAACTATTGGTGGAATACTCATCAGGCTATGTGATGAAGTCTTTGGGAGGCGAAATAGAATTTTTATCTGCTATAAGCGGAGTAGGAACGATTTTAGCTGTTATGAAACATTCAACCATTATCTGGTTTTCAAATTAATTCATCCCTACTATCGAACCTAGGAACATTGTTGCTTTAGTAGAGACAGCATGTACTATTTCCCTCAAAATATCCTCTGGGTTTCAAATTTTTTAGGAAATAATACGACTTCTGTTCTTCTATCAGCAGATGAATACACAGATCACCTTGCAGTAATTAATCTGGGCACTTTAAGTTCCAGAGTGCCATAGCAAGCCTACATTTATTAATGCGCTGCGGGCACAGTGTTTGTCCTGGATTAGATGTGAACATTATAGTCCCTCGCGCTGTTTAGTCTGGGCCCAAAACAAATTTCTCCACATGTATTCCAACAGTGAATGCTGAAGCTTAATGGCAGTGATAATGTCGCACTATATGGACTTACTGGCCCGCAAAAGATGCGTATACCCACATTCCCAAGTCTTCCGATTACACGACCGCGTATGTGAACTAACCTATAGTCAGCTTCGTTTTCTATGTTCTGGAGCAGTTCAAACATTGTAAGCTACCTAAGTCTGTTTAAAAATTTGTATGCCTTACAGGATCTCTAATCGCAATAAAAATCCCACGGTGCTTGAGTAAAATTTTAATTGGATAAAAGAAGTTGCTTGTAAGTCTTCTAGCAATACATTAGATTCATGCATAGCTTTGACAATAAATCTGGGATTTTTCCATATGGGAGCCAAGTATGAGACTTGGCTATCTAATGCTCTTCTTGTTTCGTTCACAAGAGAGACATTTCCAGAACACACACACACTCTACAAACCTTACGGTAGATATACGAGATATGTCACCATATTGTTCCTTGTGTGTACTAAGGCACTCCAGTATATCATCTAAAGTCTTCAGCGAACTCACAGCGGATCTGGAACTTCTTGAATCTCGAGGCATTGTGACACAGTGAAACATGCAACTTATGCTGCGTGATGCACTTTACAATAACATTCAGAAAGAAGATCATTCAGTCAGAGGAAGCTCATCGGAAGGGTAAAACTGATCGACTAATAAAAGCTGGTCAAATAATCTCATAGCGGATGCAGGATGGACGGTTTCAGCATTAACTTGCTCGTCACTAGCTTGTTGATTATCATTTTTCAATTGATAATAGGGTCTTACTGATATTGAACGTACGTCATTTGGTCCTGATAGTAAATTGATTTTGCAAGTTTCATCAGTTATCTGTATTAATTTGAAAGTTCCATCCCAATTGCCTGAATGACCTTCATTAGCTTCCCGCCACACGAGTACAACAGAATTTAAACGTAGATAGAAATTTGATGTGTTAGGTCCATCTTTTTGATTCAGAGCGGTTTTTGCGTTGAGCTTCACACGTAATTTTTGATTTCCTACAAAGCCCTTTAAATTGTAGTAGCCTATTGAACTACGGATGGCATAGGGGGGTTGGGAATTGTCATTTTTGGATATGCTCCAAACACCAGAAGAGTTAACATCTCGCCATTGAGCCGGGCATTATCATTTATTACCTTTACTTCCGTCTGCAGCATGCAATTCTTGTTAACCCCAGTCCATCTTAGCTTTTCTATTATAATCATATATGCCCGACTAATACAGGAGTGGTAACGCTCATCCTTTCCTGTGGGCCAATACGCTTTGACGGGAATTTTTCTCATGGAAATTGTTTTTAAGGAAGCATTCTAGCAGAATTCATTACTGACAAAGTTTTCACCGGAATCTGCCACAATAAGATCGGGAGATCCGATTTAGATGTCTGACTTGCAAGCACATATGGTGTCCCAAGTGTGTTTTGCAGAAATATTTTTGAACCATCTGGCTGCTTGAAAATTAGTTGCTCCGTTGATACGTTGATAAAATATAAGACAAGATCAATACCAGCATACATTACATCCATGAGATTCGAGTGATTAAAATAAAATCGATCCAGTGCTCCTCAATGTTTTTAATAATTTTTGAAGAATTTTATCAAGTGGTGTAAATATTTTCTTGGCATATCATGATGGCTGGATTGTTTTAAAACAGAATAAAGACGCTGAGCGGAAGGATGGCGAAATTAGCAGTGAAGAATTTTTAGATCAACTTCATCAAGAAAACAAGGATTTTTATACAAGGAGATAAAAAATAGAAGATTATAAAAATTCCTTCCAAAGCAAAAAAATAATACAGTTGTTCCAAGAAATGTGCTGGAACCAATACTAAATTGCACCTTAATTGATCCTTCATTAGTTGAGTCTAATTAGACTTCAGAGATTTTCTTGAGCGCCAAGAACTGCTAGTAGCCTGCTTTAGAATATCTGAAGGGTCCAGTGTCGACGACTATTCCATTAAAATAGTTGTCTTAATATCTTCCTGTGGTTATAAGAGTGTTTGGGTCTATGTTTACTTCATCAGCAATGGTGGTCGGGTCTTTTCCAGTAATGACGCGTATCAACAAATTATCAGCGAGATTCAAAAACTTATTTTGAGGTTTTCGTAGGAAATTGAACTTACTGGAGTTGAAATTGTCTCTTCAATATCTGAGAGGTGATTAATACTCTCGGTTGGGTATCCTTGGGAAAATTGTCAGTTTTGGGTATCCGCAGGCAGTTGTAATCTTCGTTGAGCAAACTTCGGAGAATTAACAAACTCTAAATGGAGATCGATTTCATTTCAAATACATGGATAGTTGGTTCATCATCATTACTATGCACAGACCACTTCCGTAAAGAGTATAATTATTGTTTAAGATATTACCGGTACATTCATTCAATGTTTAAAAACTCAATAATCAGATATCTAACCTTTATCCTTGGAAGATTTTCGACCAGTTATTTTTCTTTCATATATAAATGGACCTTCCTTACTGTGCTGTTCTTTGTCAATGGATTCCGTTTCAAAAAAGGAGTTTAGTTTCAAAAATATGGGTTGTGCATTGTCGCTTATTTAGTAGGTTAAGCGAGAAAGAAAAAAAAAATCCTAATCTTAGAAACTATACTCATGGGCTCAATACCTATATTTCTCATCTCATTATTTATAGCTGGCTTGCTTAGTGTACCAGCATTTTTTGTAAGAGAAGGAGAGAAGTTGATTAAATCAAGCTGGATTTTTTTTCACATTGAGGAAGCTCTAGGCGCTCTAGCTTGAGTCCCGCTTTTACCTACCCCTCATCAATCTATACCCTGGCTGTTTTGTTTGCTTGCTAGGTTCTAGGCTTAGGCATAGCTATTTGGGAAACAGCAACTACTTCTGACTAAAGATGCTACTAAATAATGCCTAGTCTCAGGAAGGAGGGTTAGTTGGCTGCGTTGATAATTTCTTGGCGGACTACAAGGAAACTAAATATCGTGAGATGAGCAGAATTGAAGCTTAAAGACCAGTAGTTTACTTGAAGTAAGATATATCTAAATCACCCTGTTTGTTTGATTGTTTTTACCCCTATCTCAAATCCTAATCCTAAGCCGCTCCACATTACATATTACAACTGCTCGAAGCATATCAAAGGTCTATAATATTTTCAAGATCCACCAATCAAAAGGAACCAAAATTAGCTAGCATCCTGGTCTAGTCTATTAAAACCCTTTAGCTAGCAAGTTTTAGGTTTTCAGAAGATTTATAGAAGCTTTGTCGAAGTATTAACGCCAACATATTATCCCAGTAAAAAGATCCATAGAGCTAGATAGAGATGCAACACAATGCTTTTAGCCTGTTTTTAGGCCCTTCGAAGTTAATTGTTCCGCATGAATGAGCTTAGTAAGATTCTAAATGGGCCAAAGAGAATTTTCGCTGTAACTAATTATTATTAAGAGGCAGGTAAGTGTACCAGCTCTAAACTTTGAACACTCTCGCTCTATTATTCTCTCGGATAATAGGCGTTTTTTTGATTACCGAAAATATCGTTACTGCGATTATCTGCTTTGCCCAATAGATCCAAGACTAGCGGAGATTAGGAGTGCGGAATCATAACTGCCGTGATCAAGTCCCGCGTGGAAGGGGAAACTATCTCCACTCTCATCTCTGCTTGCCGAGCTTACGAAAATATCGGTTGTTTCCATATATCACTCATACGATCCAATTAGATTGACTTCTCCAGGATACATGGGAAAAGGGCAATCCTGGTATCAGCGCGAACCCCGAACTGAACGGCAGCTGATTGAGAAGCTATTTGCAACGTAGTCTGTGTGTCTTTTTCAATTCTTGTACTTAAACTCCCGAGAAGAAATAGATTTCAGTGCAAATTTCATTACCATTTGTTCTGCTGTTCATTGACAAGTCTCAGCGTCAATGAGGTCATCATATTCATGAGCATCCTGACTCATACTGCAAGGTTGATATTGGGGCAGACCCTGAGTGCACATCCGAAACAATTCCATGGCACAAAATAAACGTAAAATTATTTCAGTAATGACAGCTTCATCTGATCTGCCATACAGAATATTGTGTTGGTTCGGATTTACTGTCGGTTGCAGGGTAATTCAACCGTAGCTGTAGTTGTATGCATAGTCCTCCTCCGCGTTACCGTCGCACAGTGTCAATCCATCCATTTTACTTTAGCAAGTTAATTTGAGTATTGTCATCTTTGCATATGAACGAGCCCTAATCTCTTAGGTTGGGCCAGTCGTAGCAGTCGACCTGTCTGTAGCTTACAAAATTTGTGTGTGTGTGCGTGTGTGTGTGTTTTAGGTGGCTAAGCGCTCCACCCTCCCTCTAGCCGGGAAGAGAAACATCAATATTTACTTTGTAAGAGCCTGGAATATTATTGGAGAACATATAAAATATGGGTATATGTCGATTAAACTTGGTAAACATGCCCTTCTATCTTTTCGGCGCTTTACTTGTCATGCTAGTAAATATCCCTGGCTTTCAATTCCGCTAGGATTTTCAAGACAAACGCTTGTTGTCTTGTCAAAACAGAATGGATGTGGCTGGTGCTTTTGTAAAGTCTGTAGTACCTTGGTATTCTTTCTGAAATAGATAAACCCCTTTACTTCTCATGGCTGGAGAGCTAAAGTTGAAGATGCTTTGGTAGCCTGTTGATACCAGGGGGGGCCTTCCTTAATAGTAGCAGATTCCCGAATAAGGGGTAAACACTGTATATCAATACTTCTTACCACAATATTATAGTACCCTACCTTCAACCGATGCGATGATCGTTTGTCGCTTCCCTCACTAGTGTCCGTCATCGTCCCCTTTTCAGAACCCGTCACTCTATTCCCCCATGGTCGTTGTGAAGAACGGGTCCAATTGCAGGCGTGGGGTTTTCTCTTGTCTGGTTAAGTACGTGCTTAGATGTAGGTAGGGTCCGGGTTAGTGGATCTAATGTGATGTGAGGGGTCAAGACTTCGAAGAAATATCGAAGTCTGGGAAGATTAACAACAACAACAACAACACGCATTGATTACTCGACATTTCTTGCCCAATATCTATCTAGCTAGCCCAACTCGGCTGTCGGCAATATAATAAAAGTTATTAATAGAATTATCACCATTTTCCTCGTCAAATCCATCACAACCATCATCATTACCATCGTCTTCATCACTATCGCCAACAAAACTGTCACTACGCTACCGGAATTATTATCAGTCCCATCTTCAGTCCTGGCTCTCTACTCACAACTCACACCATTAATATGATCAACGATCAACTAATCTAGTTATTAATTAATGAGCTAGCTACACGACCATTGATTTTATTCTCCATGCGCTACAGCTTCATCTCCCACTTAATCTTCTGTAGCCAGCGCTTTTTCTTGATCTATTCCGTTTCTTCGAACCTACGGGCGTGTCAACTTCTTACGAATCTATTTCCGCTTATATCTTCTCTAGCACAGACTTTAACTACTGATTAGCCTACCTGGTCGTGGCTCGCAACTTGCCAATACTGTATCCTGGACTCGGGATTCTCTACTCTTTGTCTAGTTAAAGCGTCTAGTTACGCAACCTACAACTCAAAGAAGAAATTAAACCCACGAGGGATATTTGCTTACAGACTTGACTACTTCCCTAGTGACTGCATCAGGTTTAGCAGTTGATAAATACACGCTAATGCTGGTCTATCTGGAGCAAAACTGTCTCTCATATCACCCAAGTCACGAGCCTCAGAAGCGGAGAGGCTACCCTTTTTCCCCATTCATCATTAGTTATCACGGGCATCCTCTTAAAGATTCCTAGTCCTGTATTATTGACCTGTCACGGTACCGCTTACAGCAAGAGCCGAAAACCATCTCGGCAACTCTTTCTCCCGCATTCACTTTCCTTACTCTATCCGCGTCTATCTAGTGCAGTACCAGATTTTCTTCAAAATTGTCCCCTGCTCTCAACCCCGGCGCCGACTTCCTTTCCCGAGTCCTCCATTCTTAAGCCCCCGCTTGCCCGCCCACCGCTGCAGCCTATTCCCACCTCTACATTCCCGCAATTGCATTATCTTTTGTTGTCCTATCTATATACTCCTATCTTTCATCTAAAATATACATATTTATTCTTGTCACCACATTTTTCTGTCAAAAACTAGACTGCAGTTCGTGCTGCTACGACAGTCAGCACCTACTCTTTTTTCAACACGGTTACACTCTCAAAGGAGACGAGATATATTCAGTACCATCCTAATTTTCACAATTATACACCTGAACACTGGTCACGACGCAAACTGGATCGTCTCGTACATTCATGACAGGTTCTCACACAGGCACTGATTGAATGAAAAGGTTTCACATTCTCCAAGATTATCTTAGTCGCACTCTGCAGCTCTATCAATTTTTCATTAGCATCTTGGATCTGCGGTGTCACCATACCGCACCTTTTTTTCACCCATGTACTAGGGGAATCTCATATTCTTGCGGGTGCATTAATTTAAACCCAACTACGACTTCAAAGATTCTTGTAGCATACAAGATCGCCCGCTCTCTAACTAAAGACTGAGATTCCTGGCCTGTACTACATAAACTAGTCACTGCAATTTGTTTGTAGTCAGACTTATGAAAAACTTGGAAAAAGCGGCGTTGATTATTTCTCTTTAGAGTATTGAGAAAGTGCAGTTGCATACTCTGACATCTAATTAGGGATTTTTGTCGTAGAAAACGCGATATTATTACATTTGCAACAAGCTAAGTCCTGATTATAGTAGTGCTGCTTGCTCAAAATATTGGCGGAACTACCCAGAATTGGTAATTCTATTCTTTGGTTATTTCTGTACCGGCCTTGTCCATGCAATCCCTAATTCACAGACACGACAGTCTGCGAATTCCAATCGGCGAGCGTCGAAAAATTTCGGATTTAGGGCGATTTTCTCTCGATTTGAGTTGGTCCAAGGACATATCGAATAGTTCTCATTCAAGGGCATACCCCTCACCGCCCATGTCAGGATCGCCGTCTTTACCACCCAGGCTTAATCTCGACTCCAGCGACCGTGGACATGGAAGTCATGGGTCTGGTGGTGGCTTAAGCATTTATCGTGGACTTCCGATTCCGCAGCAAGAACATATAGAACATAGGGGATTATCGAATAGAACATTCTCATCATTTACAGAACCTGTAACATTCATCGGTCAATATCGATCGGATCACATTTCGCCGATTAATGTACTTTCGAATCCACTTCAATCACTTCCCCAAACATCTCAACAACAACAACAACATTCTCAGTCACATCTTGAGTTCTCATCTTATCCATCACAGGCCATACATTCTCTACGACAGCCAATCTATCCTCCGCAAAATCGACTATCTGTACATGAACAGTCTTGCTTCCCTTCACCTAAACAACAACGTAAAACTAAAGGTCACGTAGCGTCAGCATGCGTACCATGTAAAAAAGCACATCTTAGGTGAATTCTGCCTCTTTAATGTGCATTAAATATAGAAAGTACTGACTATGTTACAGGTGTGATGGTATGTCATATTTCTTACACACATTTCCTTTTCTCACTGACTTTATTCTAAAATGTTGATAGAGCTCAAGTGAGTAGGAGTCAGCAGGAGATAAAAATGAAATAAATAAATTTTTGGTCAGTTACTTTCAAAAATTGAAATAGGAACTAGTAATTCCATCAAATTAATTAATTTTTCTTTTTTCAAAAACAGAAATACAAGCCATGATCTTTTCCAATAAGTTTTAAAAAACTCTTTAAGAGGCACAGATCTGCAATAATGTTCCCAAAAATATCTTCTCTTACATTTTGAATCTCAAAACAGCTTTTTGTTTGTTATCGGAGATTTTGGTAGCCAAGCGGCTCGGAGATTTACACTTATTACCCTAGCTTATTCTCAGGCTATAAGATTTCATTAAAACAAATTTATTATCTATGCATCTATTACAAAACTGTATTTTCTATATTCGGAATTATTCGGAATAATTTTGAAAGCATTTTACTTTAGAGGAAAAACTGTATACTCTACAAAATGCAGATTTGTCCGCCGATATTTATATACTGATGCAGTAATTTGTAGCACAACGGCCATGTTCGCGATGCGTTAGCAACGGTAAAAAGGAGGCTTGTGTAGACGTGCAGCATAAGAAAAGAGGAAGGCCACGGCTTCGAGATGAAAGAGAGACTCGTTATGACAGTCTTGCTTCCAATTATTCACCAGCTGATCTCATTCGACGACCATTATCTCTACATAGCCCAATAGATCACTTGAATGCTCCGTATCCATCGTCAATTCCACAGAGACAAGGTGTGTACTACTTCCACAGGACTCATGCATTTTTAATTTGCTTGTGTATACTAAAAACTAAAAAAAAGTCACCAGCTAATTATCATTTAGTACCTATGCTCCAAAATCCAAGATTATCATCGAATTCGGAACCTGCATGTGCATATCTCAGCTTAGACATGGTTGTTCTAAAAGCCACTAAAAGTTTTGGTGAGACAATAGGCTTACAAACTATAATAAATAGAAATTTCCAGGACATCATATCTCACAATGACCGAGAAAAAATTTATCGATTACAACAGAGTTTTGAGGACGAACGACGTGAACGAGAACCAAACTATTTACCACCTATATATATGGCAAAGTTTGAAGAAGCTCGCGTCATTCAAACCATTGGATTTGGCCCAGAAGATCTTGGACAAGTGAGAACAGACAGACAAGAAATGATCACATTTCAAGCACCGGACGGGCAACAGAGAACCTTTCAAGCTCGCTTAGGGATGGCAAAAAGACTATCAATATATTTTATTGTCGTTTTACTATATATTCCAAAAACTTCACAATTATCATATCAACAACCTTTATCACCTTACACGCGAGAATCACAGTCGAACGAATCACAATACGGCATTCATTGCTCCCTTCAACCATATTCTCAGAATCAAAGTTCATTTCCATTTCCAGCCGGACCGTCCTATGGTGATGTTCGTCTTGATCTGAACGGCTATCGGACGCCGAGTGTTGTGGGATCAAGTCTATCATTTTCTTCTTCTGGTATGATGCCTTACACTCAACCTCAAGTAAGATCCGATTACTCTCAATTACATTCCTCTTACCAAGTGCCTCGGAGTGAACTATTGCAAGGGATTCAGTCACGTTCAAGTGATTTACAGTTACCGCCTATTCGAGATCCGCATTCACAACGTGATTATGGAAAAAACCGCCTTCATATAGGCGGTCTTCTCGATGATCCTGATTCTGAGAAGTCGCGTGGGTGAAAAACATATTTATTTTTATTTTACTATGATCTAGAGGCTACAGGTAATTTTTCAATATCTTATTTACAGCTATTGATAACTTTATTACTATTTTTTGGAAGAAAAAATGGGTTTGACTTAGATACCACTTTGGCGATTTTCAATTTGCGTTGCATGGCGTTAAATGGGTATAAGATATAAGAGAGTATGGGGCGTTTTTAAATCTATGTAATGTAGTGTAATAATTCAGTAATCATAGAAAGGTGACGGGGACAGAGGAAAGAGAAAAGAAAATATTACATTAAGCGGAAATGAAAGTGTATTCAATTATGATCCACTCGCTTAAGTTAAATTAACATATTGACCGCGGTACGATATTGAAATTCATTGCAGCCGAAGCTTTGAAGTTGACTGGCTCCATGATTTTGTTCATGATCAAAATAAGAGTTGCTGCTTAACACACGTCAGTAAATACAGGCTAGCGTGTGATTAATTACGAGCATTATTGCTCTGATATGATCATCGTTATTTTTTATATTTGCAGCTGTTTGATAAAAAGAGTAAGCTCCCGACACAATAAAACATTAAAGATGGGGCTTACCCATAACACTACTGAATGTGAAACCAATAAATTTTACTTTTTTGTTTTATTTCTATTCCACGGCCCACATCACCAACAGATCAGATCTGAAAACGCAAAAAGTAAATCCAACCCCCTCGCCGTCTTCTAGGATAAATTTTTGTACTGTGGGGGGAAGCCTCGCTTCAGGGATTTTAGCTCTTTTTCGCCTCAGGCCGAAATGTGTAAAATAGTTACATGCATTTTTTTTTTGGAAATAATAGGTATAAAATTTAGAAAATTAGCATGGGAGGGGGGGGATGCTGCTCCCCAAAATAGATAGATGAAAGGGTTAGGGTTGGATAGATGATTCCAGGATAAAATGTGCCGATCAAAACTAATAAAAATTTTGGGAAGGTTTACAGGGATAAATTAGTTTGTTTACAAGGCGTATGCTATATTTCAAGGTATCTATTATGTAATGCGCAATGTTATGCTTAGGATCCATAATTTATTCAATGCATGCGACATCATTTCGGGCTGAGACGAGCGGAGTATTATTATTATTATTCTCTCTATCTTTATATACTTGCTGCGTGTACAGTGTACAGCGGAATCACACAATCGAAGGGCACCACATTGCTATAATCAATGAAATCCCGACAACCCAACGCTGTTGTTATGTGAAATGTAGTTGATGTCGCGTAATTTATATCCAAGATGTGATAAACTCTAGTCCCAGGGGGAATATGTCAAATCAAACAACGAAATGTAAACAAAGTCGAGCTAACGAAATAAATACACTTAGCGGGGAATGGAGACAATAATGAAAACATGTACGTAGTGCGTCCTTCAAACCTGAGAAAGCAATTTTCTTTCAGAGCCGAGATCTGTCGTCAAGAAGGTGGAAGACTCGGTTTCTGAGGCGAAGCCACTCAATGGGGGTCCTCAAAAAGTCCGGAGCATCGCGTCTCTTATTGGACAAAAAATTAGTGCCATCCATCCATTTTTATCTAATCGAAGAGGATGTCCGATCACCTTGGGGGTGTGAGATTAGAACTGCATCCGCGCGTGCCGTTGTTAATCTTTGCATCTAGCATCTAGTCTTCGTTGACTGACCAGATTGAGATTTAGAAACTAGAGCATGATCAGCCGAAACTTACGCTTGGTTTAGTTTTTTGATGTGGACGCAGTTTCCTTAGCTTTTCCAAATCGGCTGGACCAGTAGAGCTGACGGTAGCATTAACCACGATCTTGTCAACGATGCCTTCCAGCACCTTGCCCATGTAATTTCAGCTGTTAGCCAAAATCGTTTTCGCTACAAGAGAAAGTTTTGATTTTCCCCGTTAGTTTATTACTACAAGTGTGCTCAGGACACCAGCTGCCACGGCCAGGAAGAAGTTCCTCTGATCCACAACGCGCATCAAATGGAAAGGTTTGCGTGTCAAAGTAACCTTATTTTTCGTGTGTGAGTTGACGCTAGGTCTACTGTAGTTGAGTGCAAACAAAAAAGCATACGCCTTTTCAAGCTTTTAGGCTCTCTACAGCCGTCTAGCAGTTTGTTACTAATAGGGCATATACGGATACTACAGCCCGAATCTTTCGTCTGGTTTTAGATTTGCGTGATTCTATAGAAGGAGCTGACAACGCTATTCAATCAAAAGTGAGTAATGAATTAGCTTTGAATCGGCTTTTTAACTAATCAATCGATGCAAGGGTTATTACCGTTGGCGAATCGAGTGTAAGTAGCAGTGGCTTTGTGATAACGTTTAGTGTTTAGCGGTCGGCTATAATGCTGTTAAAAGAGAAAAATATTATTCATGCTGAGTATCAATGCCGTAATGTTCTGGGCTTCGCAATTTATTACAAAGAGACTATGTTGATGGTTACGTCTTTAGTTAGGGAACAAGCTTGTGTTGTGTACTACATATGGGACAAATTACCTTAGAAAAATTCCGTTTACTGTACTTGTACTTGTAGAGGTTGATGGTGCAGATAAGGTTTTGAAAATCTTAACTACTTACTATCTATGTCTTGACTATAAGTTAATGTGCTGATATTAATATCACTAGGCTTCCTAATCAGTTACTGCTCTCTACGAAAGACAGGACGAGCGAAGCCACATCAGCTGTTTTAGCGATGTTTCTTCTTCGCCGCTTCAAGGACCTAAGCTTCATGCCAACGTTTTTTGGTACCGACAAAGATAACAGTGAGATTCCCGCAGTACAATATTTCTGGCTAGGAGTAGAATTTCAATTATGTTTCTGGTGTGCAAATAGGGCGATCAAATCAAAACCGTCACAAACAAAGGAAACTCGACCTCATCACACCGAGGCCCTAAATTTTGTTCTATGCGATAAATTCTCTTCAAACCGCTGCTGGTGAAATTTACCCCAATCATGCAGATCGGAAACTGTTTATGTCCACCTCGCTCTCGAGACATTAGTGCATCGGGCCGGACAGAACTAGGATTGGGGTCTGAGAATGAAGTAGTACTCTTTATGTTTGCCTCCGATTTTAATGCCCATCCTCCGATCCCTCATCTGCTGGGTATTAGAGAAACTGCGACCGAATTCTGGAGTAGATGTGCGACTGAAGCATTTCATTTTTGTTGCAGCCGTGCCAATTGCTGTTAATAAGTTTATCTATGTATTAACTTGTATTGCCCTATTGAGCGGGCTAAATTGGCTCGCGCGTCAAATAATGAGATGCTATTGTTGAAAACAGCAATGATTTTGGTATCTTATTGGTGTCTAGTTAAACACACCCACCTTCACGACTAATTTAGACCACGGGTTGGTCTTGCAGCTTACATAAATATCTCAAGGTTTATTCGTGATATTAGTGATAAACTCCCGATTTTGTTGAATAAAAATCTTCGCCAAGGCACCATGTCCTAGTGATTTGCGTTCAAGTAGGCGTGGCAAAAGCTTGAATCAAAACAGCGACCGCCTCCTGTGTACTTTGAATATGCTATTAATCCTCTCTCGTGGATTCACGCTTGCCCGTCATTTATAAATAGTCGCTTTTTATGATACAAACACTTGGTCGCTTCTGGACAGCCTATTAAAGATCGCTTGACTTTTTCCAGAACTGTTAATCAAGAACACTAATGAGGATTTTATTCCTCAGCTATAAGAGGATTCTCTTGTAATTGGTATTTTAAGCTCAAACGAGGATGAGATACTAACTTCCGAGGGTAATTTGAGATTTGAAGCTGACATATCGCTCATATCTAAACTAGACGAGCCTAATCTTGTGGTTCAAGTAGGCAAAGCAAGGAAGCTTAATGATGATTTCGTTGATCTGGTTCGTCATCAGCGCCTAATTAGTTCTGCGATACTTTCTGAGAAGCTCAGGGAACGAAAACTTATCGTGACAAAGAAGGAATTATAGCTGTTCTCACGCGTAGAAAACGGCAGCAGGCAATGCCAAATTCTCGGATAGATTTTTTAACTTTATTTATAATTGTTGAGGGATAGTTAAGATTAGGAAGATACTTTAATTCAGTTTTGTTTATAATTTCAGGTGACATATTTTAATGTTCCAATAATCCTTATTTTCAATAAGCTCTCGAGACACGGTAAACTTGTGCTAAATTCTTTACAAGAAGTTGTTTTACATCAGAGGACTTGGTACCTAACGTCAAAAAATTTATTAGGAGTCCTCAAGTATCTCTTTTGGCGCCTTGCTTAACTGCCTTGATTGCTTAACATTAGACTTTACCAACGTGAATTTTATGCACGATTTGTAATCCAACTCCTCAACAAAATCCACAAACTCACAATACGTTTAGATAATTTTCACCATAAACTTATCAATTTTTACTTAATTAAATCAAATCAAATATAAATAGCTATCGAATTCATTTCCGAATATAATGGTCAAATTTTTAGGAAAAAATGTCAAGGAGAGAAAGTTATTGGCTTTCCTATTATGTTGAAACTAGTTGAAAAATCACCTCTTTTTATTATCCTCATAACTTTATCTCTCCTACAATCATTTTTATGAAAAAACATACATTAAATTAAGATTTTAAAACTGAATAATAATCTGGAATTTTGAACATATTAATTTGCCCATAAGAAGATCGTGTTGGGCTTCGAATCTGAATGTTAAGAATTTATAAATAATTGGTGAGGAATTGGATTACAAATTGTGCGTAGAATTCACGTGAGTAAAGTATAAAGCAAGAGACTTAAGCAAGGCACTTAAGCAAGGTAACAAAAGGGAACTCCTATTGAACAAAAAGCTTACGCATCCGCCACCTTTTCGATATCACGTGTAAACGCGAAAGTATGGCGCGCTCAGGAAGTTGCTAGTTGTTTTAGTTAACATGATGCTAAGACGCGAATCGGGTGTGTAGGAAAAACAAAAATCTTGTAAAATTTTATCTGAATCCCAAGACGTTTCATAAGCATCAAACTGTTCTTCATAAATAATTATCAATTTATTTTCCACAATCTATTATATTTTATCATTTTCCTCTATTTTACATCTGTTCTCCTCATCATAATCTTTCTTCACTATAATTTCTCAAGATGGCAACCTTCAGGGCCGGTCTTCACCAAGCAAAGTTACTTAAGACTGAATTGACATGATACATGACCACACAACCGACTATAGTATTAGTATTAGGAACATTCATCGATCCACTAAGTGTGATGCACCATTCGGATCCTTTGAAAACGGTACCACTGGATTACAAAGAAAACGCAATTAGGCTTTACAGATTTAGATAAAGATGAAAAAGAAATGTATAAGGAGGGGTAACGCACAATTTTGAGTTTATATTCAGGAATGTAGATTGATATGAGAATTGGGAGCAAAAGTAGTTGAGACACCACATGAAATTTTTTTAAAATTTTCCTTGAAGACATGACGTGTCGGGAAGTTCTTAAAAAGATAAGAGATTTACTAGAGCCAGCTGAAGACTTACAGCGTTTGAAAATCAATTTTGAGTACACAAAAATCTACATAACGCCCAGCAGTTGAAATATTGATAGATGGTTAATGGAATAGGAGAGATCAGACATATTGATTAAAAAGTTAAAGACTGCAGATTTTAGTGACTACAAATTGACTCAAGATTCTCTCTCAGCAGCAAATCCTCTTCAACTAATGTGGATAACTAATAAATGATCGGAAATCTTAATACTCACAGCTAAGATAAAGATGAAATTCTTCGATATTTTATTAAAATTTCGGCAATTCAGGGAGCTCAATGAATTTGAGTCAAACACATATGCTAGGACATTTTTAGCGAATCTCCAAAGTGTTGAACCTCAAATAAGCAATTATTAAGAAAAAAAGTAACAATTTTTATGATCAAAACAACTCTCAAGAAGGTTTCGACGAATTGAGGCGTTACCAGTGTGGTGAATCTCATCATGGAAAAGATTGATACTATTTAGTTTAAGTAAAGCACCCTCAGGGTTTCAAAAAGACAAAAAGATTGTCAAGGAATTTCAGAATGCCTGCTAGGTCTACCATTTGGGACCTTTATCAGAAAGTCAATATGGACTGCCATCTGGCTAAAACAATTTATTAATAAAAAATGATTTGAGGGTAGAAAAAAATCTCGTAAAAATAATTCAGATAGTCATGGGATATTTATTACTTCATTTAGACTCACAGCTTTAAGTACAACCATATACCACCCACTTCAAAACGAGACTTTTCTTGAAAACGGTATAGATAATTGATTATGTCAATTAGAATTTTTCATTATTGTCATCTGAGCTCAAGCCATTAGAAAGTCCAGTATGTGTTCAATCTGAAATTGAAAGATGTCCGATTATTGGGTATGGTAATATAAATTTTGAAGCTAACTTGAATGGAAGAAAGGTTTTTAAAATGACAATAATCGATATTGCATTTGCCCCGGAATTTTTGAATATTTGTTGTTTTATGGGAAATGTTGAAAGTCAAGGGAGTTAAGGGGGATTCCGATACTAACTAAATGAAACATAATGGATACCTCATCTGTCAATTTTTAGATCGCCACATCCACCCATGATATATTCACTAGTGTCCCTATAAAAGAAAGCTTTTGTCAGTATAAAAAACTGAGCCTATTGAAACGAAACTAGAACTTGATGAAAACGTGTAAACATGGCTTTTTAAGTTCAATTCAAGAGAGCCTCGTCACTCGACTATATCCGAATTACTCTAGCACCAAAGATTAGGTCATTTAAGAAGAGATTTCATCCGTGGTATTGAATCTGAAACAGTGAAAATCTACAAAAATGATCTTAAAATGAACGAAAGCAAAGACTGTGCACTCAGTAAAGCTTCAAAATTTTTACTCTTAGACCAAAAGAAAGAAAAATTACCTCATAAGTAAGAGATCATTTGATCTAAAATCACCGATAGGACTTGATGATCAAGGTATATGCTTCATTTTATTGATGATATGACCAGAATGGATTTCTTGTATCTCCTCAGCTATAAGACTGGAACAGGTCTTTTACAATACTTCAAAAATTTCGTAGCTCGTCAATTCAGTAACGTAGTTCAAATATTTCGATGTAATGGAAAACTGGTTTTGGATGATCATTCGAACACTGTGCAAGCGAGCTTGGAAAATAAATCCATTGGTCATTGGTAAAAAAAAAAGCAATCCGAACGGTTAATCTGAACTTTGATCCAAACAAAAGCTCAATGTCTCAAATGGTACAAATTTGCCTGCTGAAAATTGACCCGAATTCGTCATGACAATAACGCATGTAGATAATGGCACTCCCACTTCAAAACTAAACTAGTTATCGCCATTATCTAGCTAACGAATGGCCCTAGAAATCTTCAACCAAGATGAATATAGACATCTAAAAGTCTTTGGATGTACGGCCTATGCACTAGTTCAATCAATTTCAAAGGGTGAGAAAATGAGACCTCGAGCAAAGAGAGGGTTTTAAATTGAGTCAATCCCCGTAACATCTATAGAAGACTATCATGAACTAACTTGAACCATGTAGTGACGGGCCGGCCCACTGGATATTCAGTTATTTTCCAAGCTCTATACTTATCTTCACTTTTCTCAATATTTCTATTTTGGTTACTATATGTTTTTAACACATTAGAAATCAACATCTATATTCCTTCTTTTGGTTTAGTCTACCGTTAAAGAGCTAGACATGGGTTAGATGGCGGAAGTATACGGATATTATTCTGATCAGATATGGGAGGTCAGATCTGAATCTTGTATCTTCTCTATTATTATTCTCGTCTTTAGAAAAGCTCTCGTCTATTCATCTCTAGTCTTGCGAAGTTTTCAGCCTTATTATTCTATTAAACAGTCAAAAAGCGAACCAAATCTATTCTTACTATCTCTTAATATTGTATTGATGCCTATCCTTAGCCTGTCCTGTCATCAGTCCAGTTCCTTGAAATTCCGATCTGAGTTCTGTTATTTCTCATATTCCGATTACAGTCCTGACAAAAACTACTACTTGAGGAAGAAATTGTAATTGGAACAAGAGATGATATCTTCGACGAAAACCTTTCCTTGAACGACCAACTGAAACATGAAGCAGAGGAAGATTCAATCTCAATGATTGATTTCAAAATGATCTCAACTCCGACAACACTAATTGTCCATGGCGAAGATATTCCAAATCGAAATAATGAGCCAAGCATTCAGAATAATGACAACGAAGAAGTCTATATTTTCGAAGACAGTTATCTGAAACCCACTCAGATGAAGCGAATGATCTTAAAGCGGTCAGAGAAACTAAATTTCAAGAACCAGAAGTAGAAGTATTCGTAGAGAAAATGCCATCCAAATGCTCAAAGATCCCTGATTATGGTGCTATTGATGAATTCGTAATAGATCTAGAAAATCAAAATAATTGGATAAAAGTGCGCTATCCGCAATTTTAAATGTTATCACGGTAAGTAAAGCTAATCCGATTTTAAAACTTCATCAATCCGAGTAGCCAGCATCACCAAAAAAACGGCGCGAGTTTAAATCACACTCATATTCTGAAGTGCATTCTGGAATACTATGAAGATAGACTATAATACTTTAAAAGAAACAAGCACTATAGAAGAAGTTGAACAAACTAGCTCGATGATCCCTATCCCTCTTCAATAAATATACTCATACAAATTTGATAAAGCTGGTTTTTTGCTTAAGTTTAAAGTTAAGACATGCATCTGAGATAATGTTTAACCAAAGACTAATGAAGATAACTACGCATCAACTCATGCATTCCAAGTTTTTCAAGTACTTATGGCTCTAGTCATATTTTTTGATCTTGAGGCTATACAAGCGGATGCAGAATTTTTTTTTCTCATTCACCTCTAGATTGAAGATATTTACTTATATATTCTACCTAGCTTTCCAAGAAGTGTAAAAAAAAAATTATTGTTTGCTTAAAGCATTTTATGGGCTCCGAAAATCATCAAAACTTTGACCCAAACTATTGTTTGGAACGCTCGTAGATTAAGTTCCTGACCAGCTGTGTGCTTTTTACAGATTTCAAAGGCATTATCGTCTTCTTCTTTTATTGCTGATCTGTTATTTATTTTTCCGAAAGAGTCAGCGCGACGAATGACAGTTAGTAAAAAAAAAAAAAAAAAAAAAAAAAGGAATTTTGATCTGTGGTAGATAAAGTCCATACACAACCTATTGAAGCAAGCTAGCGATGATACTAGATAGGATAAAATAGAAAAAAAAAAAAACCTTATGTAAGAAATTAATCCTATGAGATCAAAAAGAATGGTTATTAGCTATTACTTATAAAATAAAAAGATCCTTTGCACACGAACATGAAATGATCAGTCAGGACTGAGTGAATATATAATTGGTGCATGATAGAATTACCCTACTACACTAATATGCTGTCATTGTGATGCAAAAACTTGCCATATGAGAAAGAATGAATACCATGCAATCGCACTTGACAATTTATGACCGAAAAAAAAAAAAAAAGAATAAGAAAAGTTCGCAATGGCTCAAACAAAAGACGTACGTCTGTTGCTTTTGGAATCTCATAATGTTGTATAACGACGGAGAAAACGATGCGCTGGATCTAATCGACAGTGTGTGCATTATTTAAGTATATACTATCTTAAATACAGAATATAACGAAGTACATGTTGAGGACATCAGTCTATATTTGAGGGACGTGAATGCGACATACAGAGGATGTTTAAAAAGATATAAAATTTAAACATAGTTCATTTGAAGGTGAAGTTTATAGGGTTTAAAATCAGATAGTGAAAAAAAAAATGTCATGAACACATTTTAACATTTTTATTTCATTTTCACTACCAATAAATGACCACGACGTAAAACTACGTCCAGAACTAAGATTTGCTGATTTGAGGCAGTTTTGAAAATAGGTTCTCAATGAAACACTGATGGATTCAAGAATAAGTTGAACCATTATGTCATTGCATTTTGGATCAAATCGCCTACAGACAAGGCTCCCCAAGGCTCCATCACAACTACCAAATTTCTTCTCTCATTGCCTCAAAACACCACAACTCCATAAAAACAAAATCGTTTTTATCCAAAGGATGGTAATTTCGTTCCAGACGTTGAGTCCGTTTAAATAGGACGGTTATTTTTTTGGTTGCTAGATTGTTTGTATGTTTTGAACGCCATGTATTTAAATTATGTAATTAAGCGACCACTTTTAGCATTAAAAAAATGACCAATTTTGTGAAATCTGTTCTGTTCTGTTATTGCTTAGTTCGTCCTATGTTTTTATGATAGAAGTAGAATATATGCTTCATCTTCTAGTAGGCAAGAATCCAGGAGGCGGAGGAGCCTGTGCTGAAAACCCTGGGGGTGGAAAGCCGCCGAATGGTGGAGGTCCTATTCTTGTCAGCTATGTATTACTTACAGCAATTTCCACAACTTTACCGCCTCTGCCAAATCCAGGAGCTCCAGGGAACCCAGGAGCACCGTATCCAGTTGGAGCCGCTGTCGCAGCAGGTCCCTATACTATGATTAGTTTTTAGGCTGCAAAAAGTATTTAAACAAGACAATAATACAGCAAGCCCCACAGGGACACCTCTCCCTATCGTTCGCGCCACTCCAACTCCTGCCGCAAGAACTGGAACCGTTCCACCTGAAGTTTTTACACCTAATCTAGCTGTTGGATCGGCGGGTGGTGGAGATTCAACAGAAAGTGAAATTACGTGTGCGCCTCGTAGAATGATCAAGCCTAGGGCACGCTTTTCTTCCGATTCAACGATGGGTGCCGCAGCAGTGGATGCACCTGGAGCGCTGGATCCTTTGGTAGTTCTACGCTTAACACGTCTAAATTCTTCTGTATCTGCAAGAACGAGGTTCATATGCTGCACAATAATGAGTATTTTGAATTCACCATGATAATTTCAACTTAGAATTGGGAAATTCAATCACCTTATCAAAAGCAAGCATTTGCCCAACTAATTGACGCCCATCTTGAAGTGTCACTCTCAGCCTCCAAAGCACAAGACCTGCCTAGTAAAAATTAGCAAATTTGTTAAATGTAATTAGAAAAGGGATCGGAGGATTCAAAAAGAAACTATCCCAATTAACCATTTTTCCTTGTTTGTTTGCCATCTTTATCAACTGGCTCGTAAACTGTAGCAGAGTTTGAAGAATTTATCTAAGGGCCGTACTTCACGAGCGATATTTTAGTCAGAGCTGGAATCGGAAAGTTTTTATGATCGCAGAGTGTAAACGAGCTTCAAAAAAGCTCGGACTATAACCCGTGAGCTACAAATTTAACCCATCCTATTCACGTTAAACTCTACAAATTCACATACTTATCTATGGCAGACATCAGACTTTTAATGTGTAAATTTGTATATTTGTATTCTGTCTTTAATTAGATGGTGCCTTTAAATTATCGATAAAGGTAACCATTTAAACAGGAACCACAGACAACAAATCAATCGTTTAGTAATTTTAGCGTCTTCCAATCAAATTATCCAAATTTTTTTGGAACTGCATCTTAATTGCGAGGTCCCACTATCATTATATCGTGCTAGGTCGAAATAATCATCATCTTTCACTAAGCACTCGTAGACTTCCTTACAGTACTGTTACCGCTGTGGCTGATCGTGGCTCTGCAATTAGAGAAACAGTATGAATTTCGTAAGAGATCTCTATATCAGATTTCGCTAAGCCTTGAATCAAACTCTTTCAGAAAAAAGAATAATCATCCAAATTGATAGATGAAACTAGCAAATTATTGCCTGTAGTTATCCAAGATCTCGTCGCTGCTCGTCGCCCATAGACCTGAATTAACAAATGATACCCTTCTGACATATGTGAACGATTGAATGAACTACGATTGTACACACAAACAATCAAGATAAAAATTTCCGGTATGCGGATACAGTGAAATAAGGTACAATAATGAAAAAGTAGCCAAAGAATAGGAAGTAAACTAAACGTACAACATATGAAACGAGGAAAACTGCAGAAAAAATCCCAAATATTGTCATGATTTGGTTTTTTTAAAAAATAGCCCGGAAAACCTTTTTGAATTGACGAAAAAAGATGAATCAGAAATTTTAGGATCCTATATACGTTAAAGATGCTTATGACGCAACTTCGGAAGTGACAACTGTCAAAGTAGACGATAATTGAGTACTCGTTATTCTCTAAGCAAAGTTAAATTAAAAAAACATTGTATCTCTCACAAAGACACTAAGGTGTGAACCATGAGCAGTTCATTTCTTAAAATCTATTCGAAAGACTTATTATTATACAATTGGGGTCAGCGTTCAAGCTATTGATACTACATCTGCAAAAGCAACACAAATGATAAATGGCTATAGGTCTATTTGAGCAGATTAGATAGCGAAATCCCAATACATATCAGAAAAAATAAGTCATTTACCCCATCAATACAGTCAAAATTAGCCACACTTATCGAGGGCTATGTGTATATTTTTGGTTGCCAAATAACAGTTCAAAAATTTTCTCGTGGATATTTTTTTAAAGTTGTTGCTATTTCCATCACAGCTGTAATTGATCTCGAACAGCCAAGCCGAGTAAAGTGGTCAAAACTGGAATCCATTCAAATCTACACATTTCTAGAACTCGCCTCTCGTCCCTTTAAATGTCTTGGTGTTAGCGAACAGATAATACAAAAAGAACTTGGAAAAAAGAGGATGTCAACGACATACAGTCTATTTAAAGCTTCCAGCATTTCAAAAAACTATGTCTATATGCAGAGAATGGGCCGAAGCTCATCTTAATTGGACATTTGAAGACTGGATGGCAATTTTATGGACAAACGAAAGTTGGGTATGGATGGAAGACATTCTAGATACTGGATAACAAGAAGTGTTCGTATATTCTTTTTAAAAAATAAAGGAATTTGATATACTAAAAATGAGAGCTAGACTTCCCAAGAATACAATGCTTATTGTACTAGAGAAAAATGACGAACAGGGCAGGCTTAGATAAAGGCCCCTGTTTATTTTGGGAGAGGGAGAGGGAGTCTATCAACTCCCATAAATATTGCGAGAAAATTATTCTACTTGTCGTTGGCATGGTCTTGAAGAGACCTTAGCTCTGAATAATGCAGGATAATGCTTCTGCTCACGCAACAGCAAATACGATAGAAGAAATGAATTAGAGGCTCATTCAACCTATGTTCTGGCCGTCTACCTCGCCTGATCTTAACCCGATTGAAGTTGTTTGGTATGGGATAGAGGACTACATCTAGCGTCAGTATCTGAATCTGGGCAGTGGAAGACAGCACACTCAACAAAGTCTTCGCTCGATTTTAAGGAGGCATGGGATTCCGTGTCTCCTTAAGATCTTGTGAGACTTATCGAAATTATGACAGCAAGATGCAAGGCTGTAATAGATGCAGATGAGGGCTTTAAAAAATATTGAGACCTTCTCGTTGAATTGTGATTTTCGTCTAAGTTCACGACGAAACAGCATAGTTGTAATTATTTGTTAGTTAGTTGAATTTGCGCAGAAATGCACAAATGTTATGCAACCAATCATTATACCGATTAGATTTAGTATCAAGGAAAGACCCACTCCAAACCAACCAGTTCGGAAGAAGATTGCCATAATAAAAATACTCAGTAAATTGCATAAATACGGGAGCTAACCCCAATATAGAGGGTGTTTATGCCTAACTGGGCTTAGTTGTCCCGCGTAAACCATTGCAAACTACACACGGTGGCCACAAGGTATAGGAAGAATGATATATGATTTGCTAAACCAGCAAAAAAAGTCTGACTAGTTAAATGGCTTTTACGGACTAGGATTATATATTTGCAATCAATTAATTCCCCGGACGTCGGCACATCGGCATCGGCACATAGGAATGAACGAGGAATTCGATTTGTCACAAGGTAACTAACTGTTTTTGCGCCATTGGCTGGCTAATTATTTAAGCACAGGTTAGTGCTAACATATTTCCATGTCTATTCGGATTGAATGTAGGGATTAAAATGGGTCTCAATCAGGGAGATGATTGGCTATAGCAGGGACACCTCAATTTTCTCCTAGAAGTAGAAAGATAAGCACCATGATAGGATATAACCAACTACACTTGATCAATTTGCGCGCAACCTCTGCAAGTATCAGGATCAGTTATATAGACAGTGCAGAAGTTTGCGGAGCAGATATTCATCACACCGAAATCAGGAGCTCCTATGAGATAATTGGACGGGATGATAGCAAGAATGATTGATAGGTAGTCTACCTATCTTGTTCGAACGATACAGCTGTTGAACTACAACTATTACACTGTTTAGCTCGAAATCATTCTCCGAGCCAATTATAAAAGACAACTAGATAAATAGATGAAATAAGATCTAGATACTAGATATGTCTAACCCCCCACATCGTCGTCATCGTTCTAACGAGAACTAGGCTAGTCTAGTAGGTAGATCCTTAGCGGGTGGGGGTGGCTTGACTAGCGGATAATCAAATCCCATTTCAATAATCATTTTTGTTTTCTCTCTCTCGCTTAAACTGACAGGCCTGAACATAACAGACCCCAGACCCCAGACCCCCCAGTATGGATCTTTTTATCTATCTCCTAGTAATTCATATCCTTTAACAGATCTAGCAACATATTTACAATTAGAGCTAACCCAAAATGAGCTCTAACAGGATTAAATTGATTGTTTTACTCAGACTCGCTCTTCATTCTATTTAATTATTTGCTTCTTGCTCGAGACTAGGGACAATTTTTTTTTGGGGGGGGGTGGGGGGCGTTGTGAAAGCACGGGCTATTTTATTAAGCTCCAAAGAACCTTGGTTGCGCAATCAGAAAAGAAAAACAGCAGAACCAAACAAAATGAATTGTATTTTTTTATTTTTTTTTATTTTTCCCCGAAGAGTCGAATCGGCTCGCTCGCTACTGGGTCTACCCGTCTAGTCTATCGTTTTTCTTGAACAAAACAAACGAATATCAACTTCGTTATTACATCTTAAAAATCAGCTTCCGGATATGCTTGAGATCTCCTAGTTTCAGATTGTTTGGAGTTGTAAAAATCATTAGATGAATAGTGCTGTGGAGCATTGCGCTTGATCTCAGCAATCGATGAAGTAGCTGAAACTACGTAAATGCTGTCTGTCACTGTCTTTCCTACTTCCAAGAGACGGATATCCCCGCTGTAGCCAATTACCTCCCATCTAGCCCTGGTTTAAGACCCACGTCAATCCCTACATACACACCCAACCCGAAT
This sequence comes from Erysiphe pulchra, assembly GCA_002918395.1. Lineage (NCBI taxonomy): Eukaryota > Fungi > Ascomycota > Leotiomycetes > Helotiales > Erysiphaceae > Erysiphe > Erysiphe pulchra. Next base: position 42,264 of record PEDP01000065.1, read on the forward strand.
CGACAGGGGTTTCTTTTTTAATGGATTGAAGATGGAAACATTGCTAGTAACGGGTTAATTGGACAGGCAAGGATGTTTGGCTATGATTCATTGGGCGAGATTTTTTGGACCAGCTGTGGTGGGCCCAAGCTCAGATCGGTGCCATCAAGCATTAGTTTCACCGACCTATATTCTATACAGTAAAAAAAAAGTTTGGCATTCCAATATAAGTATTTCATGTTACATCCTTATTCTGTACCGTAACCTCATTACAATTGAATTCTGGATCGCCCGAGGAAGCGGTGCTTCTGCATTTGAAGATGGCGATTCAAGTGCCAGCGTTGTTCACAAAACCATGGATTTATGGCCTGGATGTAGCTCGCGGTGTTCTAGGTGCTGTTTCCTGGGGACCTGCCATCACCGTCTCTAAGGCAGTTGTAACATCCTTATTCTCACAGATAAAAGTTGGTCAGCTAGAAATATTCATTGAGGAAACTGGCGAGACTATAATCTATGGCCAGAAGATAATGATAGATCGCTCTGAGGCGGCTAGTGGTCAAATCAACATTAATGGAACCAAACACAGTTATTTCAAGATTCCAAAAGTAAAATTAATTGTGAAGAGAGGGTCTTTCTGGTTGCGCTTAATGCTCTTTGGGGATATAGGGTTTGCAGAGGCTTACATGTTGGGTGACTTTGAGTGCAGTGACCTAGCTACTTTTTTTGAGGTATGAAAGGAACCAAGTCCGATAAATCTCATGTCAGTCAGTTTCTTACAAAAAATAGATTTTTATTAAAAATCGCGAACAATTAGCGAATGCGACAACAATCACCTCTTCTATTGCTGCAACAATAACTAGTCTCGCGAGAAGTACAAATACTTTGTCAAATTCCTTACTAAATATTTCGGCGCATTATGACATAAGTAATGAAATGTTTGCATCCTTTCTCTCAGAAGATATGACATACTCTTGTCCAATATGGAAACCAGTTGTGGGTGCTGATGTCGAAGAAGACTTAAAGTCTGCTCAGATGACCAAAATCAATCGCATCATTCGAGAAGCTAGGATTAAAAATACAGACCACGTTCTTGAAATTGGAACAGGGTGGGGCTCATTTGCAATCGAAGCTGTAAGAAAAACTGGATGTAGGGTAACAACTTTAACATTGTCAACAGAGCAAAAGAAACTTGCCGAGGTAAGGATCGCTGCTGCCGGATATAAGGATAGGATCAAAGTACTACTTATGGATTACCGGGCACTCCCCATACCAAAGATACCCTATGATAAGATTGTCTCTATTGAAATGTTGGAAGCCGTGGGGAAGGAGTACTTAGAAACCTATTTTTCTTGTGTTCATAAGTTACTGAAAAAAGATGGGATTGCTGTCTTCCAATGTATTACGATGCCAGAAGGGAGATACGAAGAATATGCAAAAGGCGAGGACTTTATTCGAAAATATATTTTTCCTGGTGGTCACTTGCCATCAATCAGTCAGCTTGTAACTAATATCAGCAAAGGATCAGAGGGAACACTTGTTGTTGAAAGAATAGATAACATTGGCGGCCACTACGCAAGAACCTTACGTCTTTGGAAGGAAGAATTTTTAAGGAACTTTGAGTCGCATATAAAGCCCGCACTACTGGCAAACAGTAAAAATATGGAGCAGAGTGAGATTGAAGTATTTCGCAGGAAATGGGAGGTTAGTTTATTTCAACTTATTCCTCTCCCTCCATTCAACTATTGTTGCGTTTTATCTAACCATCTTTCAGTATTATTTTGTATATTGTGAAGCTGGATTCGCCACAAAAACTCTGGGCGATGTAATAATCACCGTTGGTCGTGAAGGAGCAATGGAACTAATGGAAGGTATTCCTCGATGATTATAGGAACAACCAACATGATATTTATGATATCAGAATTTCGCCATACATTGAAAGAACATATAACGTCTTCTACATGAAGATTTAAAATTCAAGGAGCTCAAACTTTTACACGTATGATTGAATAGTGCTATGATGATTCTAAATTAATTTGATTGAGAGCTCTGAAAAATCTTTTCAGTAATATATCCAGCGTTTTAGATAGTCTTTAATTATGATGCAGCATTTAGCGTAGATATTTATGAAATTATTTAACTTTTGATTTGGACTTTGATTTATTTTTTGGCTTAGCTTTTGGCATTGCTTTCTTAGTAGGGAATCGTTGGATATGCTCTGCTTCCAAAGCTGATTTGTAACGTCTAAAGATAAACATAGTTGCTCTTGCATCTTCGATGCTTGAATGCCGACCATTTTGAATTTCAACCCCAAGTATTTTATCGGCCAATAATTTGAGGCTTGGTGTGCCGGAGCTAAATTGTCGGAATCCTGAAAATGATGAAGTATCTCGAATATCTCTTCTGGGATGAGACAAATGCATCACTTTAAAATCATTCCAGACAGAATGCCCGACCACAATCCTATCCTTCAAGATAGAAGCTACATTCTTTTGAACTTCTTTGAAATCTCTTGCAGTCTTCATACTGCTAGCCGATACACCACTTATTTTGGTTCTCCAGTTTGTGACAAACTCGATGGGTTTAACAAATGAGTCATATACCTGCATGCCATGAAAGTTGACAATGCTCACGCGTGCTAATACCGAACGGTCTTTTGTACCAACTCCAACCATTTCACAGTCAATGCCTACATATTTTCCAATTTCAACTTTTTCCTGTAAGCCTCCATTAATAAAGTCTGAGATTACGGTCATGTTATTCTGTAACTTCCCCCCATATGCTTCGGCGAGATCAGAAGCAGATATATCATTTTCATGAGCCCAGAGACTCAACGATGAAAACATCTGAATTGAGGCTCCAGGTGATGATGTTTCTGTAGAGCCATTTGAATCTTCCGTACAAGTACTGCCCATTGATCTGGTGCCTGAGGAGGCTTTGAGTGTGGATGTTCTGTGGCAATTAGTATCCAGCCTTCGACGCTTAGCAGCTTGACTGTTTTGTGTTTCGATGAGAAGAGAACTTCGTCGACTTTTGGGCTTGGGTGATATATGCTTCAAAGTTGCTTGGAGTTTCAACCAATTACTTGACAACTCTGTGGCCATGATGACTTCGCTACAAATTGCTCATGATTGCGGAATCCCAATACTTCCACGCCTAGCTGACTAATTCTGAAAAGCTAGGCCCCACTCCCCCTGCCGCTTACCATCCAGTCAATGCACGCATTGGCTTTGTTGTTTACTTTTGCTTTTGTGGTGTGTTTGTTTTCTTTACTAGACTTTCTATACTAAAAACAGTTCACGTCCGCTACCAGGTCTAATTTCTCTCCTTACTTTGTGCTAACTTTTCGAAAATCAAGTGATGAGCTGTTAGTTTTGGAGGTTTAGATTACGTAGAAGATATTCTCAGACGTAGAACAATATGCAGAGTGCAATCTATGCATTAATTTTAAACCAAGAGACAGTATTGTGAAAGAAAATGAATACGTATTTTCATGTGACTGTAATAACACACTTGGTTAAAAGAATATCAAAATGGGAGGAATATCATGTTTCATATTTGACAGTTTCACCCTCAAAGGGAGGTCAACCAGAGTGACTAGAGGAAAGGGCCTTAGCAGCTAGACGCCCAGTAAGCCTTGTGCACTAGAGAAAGAAGAAAGAAATTAGATAGTTACATCTCAATTATAAACTACCTCACCTTTCTTTTAATCACTTTTTCTGCGAGAAGATGTTATAATAGCTGTGAAATGTGTTGCATTCTTGACCATAACTATTTTACTACCAACAGAAATAGCCGTTTCTTGGAAATGCTTTTTTCGACCCCAATTTTCAACAATTGCCACTATAGTTCTGCAAGTCATGATACAGTCCACAGTTATCATCTTAAATAGGGAGCTAATACCTAAAAACTTCCAATCTTGATATTTTCAGTATACAGTATTACAACTACTTGCTTAGTAAGTATCAGTTCAGAGCGTAGGAACTCCTCATCTTTTTTTTCTAATGAGTTGAAAGCCTTCTGGGTTGATGTCAAATCGCTCAGCATTCAATAAAAATATAAGTATGTAGCGAGGAACTGTTTAATGAAAAGAATAAGGTCCAATCATTTCTAGTTCTTGCTTGTATAACAGTAATGGAGTAGTATTATGTTTTAAAAATCGGGTTATTCTCAAAATAAAGATTTTGACCTTTTTAAAAAAATTTCTCCCATGCTAAAGAAAATTTGCTCAATCGATTCTTGAATTTAAATTGGTTTTAGCATGTCGACCAATATTTTGAGGAAATTTAGAAGGCTTCTTTAAATTAGTTATCGCTTTATTGGCGTAATAGCAGCATTAATTCTATTGTTAAGACTTGAGTAGTCTATTAATTGACTGTTTTGAAATGTAAGTATAAGTTACAACAAAAAGCATACCGCAAAACCTGGAAAGCCTGGAAAGGAACTCGTCTCAACTGAAAATCTTGAAGTCATACTTTAAACCTAAGAAGCTGCATCAAATTAAAAAACTTCTAATTAAAAGATAATCAGTTGTATAGATATATTTTAGCGTAGTCAAATAGTAAGAAGGTGGAGAAAGATTATGAGTATTAAAGACAGCGAGTAAAGTTCGGGATAAACTAGCTTGAAATTTTTTGAAACCATGAAAAAATGTGATAAACTTTATTGTATATGTCGAATTTATTTGTGATAGTTAGTTACTGGGGTGTGAAATCTTCTTATCCTCTTATCTTGGGAATTCATAAATGTCGTATGCTTTTTTTTTAAATGTCGTATCGTCAGGGTACCCATGCTGAGCGCTAAGCCTTCTTTTGGTCTAGCTATTACTCTATTTCTTTACCCATGTGAAAACCTTGTTTGTTTACTTAGCTAGAGCTTTTTGTATGACTGAGTAAACACAGTAATCGTTTTCAATGTCTCAAGGCAACTTCAATTTTAATACGGGAAAACTTGACGAATAAGTTATATTTATTCAAAAGACTCAAGAAAGATTACAATTGTTCTGAGATCTGGAATTTTAAGGAATCAGTCCTCTTTTAGTTGAGGTCAAAAAC
>PEDP01000066.1:0-47079 GCA_002918395.1 Erysiphe pulchra
AGAGATCTACACGAAAATTACTCTTTTTAGGGGGTTAGATGAATAGTGTATAGGGGTTAGATGAATAGTGCATAGGGGTTAGATAATTAGTTTGGCCCTTTTGAAATCCATTCTTTCTTTGATATCCGCTTAGTCGACTCAGAGACGTAAAAAGTATGATGAAGAGATTGTGAGACCAAATCAGTAAAGTTTTTATTACTGATTTTCTGAAGTCATGTGAATTTTAGAATTTATATTTGCAAAATAAATACATACGACTGTTGAAAAAAAAATGAATTGAAATTTTTGTTTATGATCAAAACTTCTTATTCCTAAAATTGATACCATGGCATTATAGTAAGATCTTACTGTCTGATATAGATGATTATTTTTATTATCTTATTCAATTTTTACGTTTTTAAAAGGTTTTTGTATGGGGTTGGAATTAGTTCGTGACAGGATAGGTTGTCACCAGCCCCCTTGAAGCAAATTACTCTTCATATATTGTATCAAATTGATTACTTCTACGAATTGATTTTTTTAATTTTTCACCAACTACCCAATATGTATAGGTTTACAGATTTGGTTGTAAATTTTTATTCTTTATTACTAATTTTCTTTATATCGTTAAAGCCTCAATTATCCATGGTGCTTCAATAGCACTTACACGTCGAGCATAACTTTTGGCCGTAAAAACATGCTCTAGAAACATGATAGCTTCTAATTTTTTCCCATATAATACACTCGAAGGATGTATGGTAATGACGTGTTTTCCTTCTGTGGTAATATAATTTCCACTTGGAGCTATAAGAGCAGTATTGGTAGCGAAAGCCTTCAAGAATGATTTTAGGATGGTTTTAGCAAATTCAGGAGAAACCGGGATCATAGGTTGTGGATCAGGTGGAGGGGTTTCTTTCAGAAGATTCATTGAAAGACAGATTTGACGAAGTTGTTTCCGGATTTGCATAGCCATCTTCATGGCACGAATTGAGATCAAACGTTTTCGACACCATTCACTGCGATCAGTACCTTCAGCTGCATAGCGTTGTATTGTCTGTAGTAAAGTCAGAATGTCCCCCTCTCGATGAAAAATATCTTTACGAAATTCTTCCATCGAATCCCTTTCTTCTTCTGACTTTGGCTGTAGAAAAACCTCCGAGTCAGTGGTTAAACTAGAAATTATATCAATAATACTAAGGATTAAATTTTTTTCTTTGTTTTCCATAGAAATGAGAACTCGACCATAAGTGGCTGGAAGGGGAAATCGAGCGATTTTTTGTCCAGTTTCTGTCAATTTTCCATTATCATCTAATGCACCTATCAAATGAAGGCGAACAAGAGCTTTTTCCATGGAAATTATGTTGGGTTTATCCATCAAGGGAAATGCTAAAACATCATCAATTCCTCTTGCCTTCATCTTTAAAACAGCTTCAACAATGTCGCAACGTAAGATCTCAGGTACTTCATTTTCATCTAACTTGTTGAAGTCTTCTTCTGTGTATAATCTAAAGCATTTTCCTTCAGCTTCACGCCCGGCTCGACCTGCCCTTTGAATTGCTGAGACTTTTGAGATTGGTTTTATGAGAAGTGATTCTAGACCCAGTCGGGGACGGTATTGTTTTACTTTAGATTTCCCACAATCCACAACATATCGAACACCAGGCACAGTAATAGACGTTTCGGCTATATTGGTAGCCAGAACAATTTTTCGTGTAAATCTCTCTTTCAACTTTTTAAATCCCTCTTGTTGAGCTTGAGCTGATAATGACCCATGTAATGGTATAATTTTCATTCGAGGAAGAGTTTTAACTAATTGTTGAGAATAGTTCTCAAGTTCTGTCTGTAAAGTCTCGATTTCTTCATGACCGGTAAGAAATACTAGTATATCTCCAGGTAAAGGCTCCTTAATATGAAGCTCCATAATAACCTGCAGTGCTCGAATCATGTAGTCTACTGTTGGTTTTACCTCGTATACAATATCTACCTTATACTGTCTGCCCTCCACAAATGTGACTGAGATCCCATTTTTGTCCTCTAAGCTATTTTGATCATGAGAGCCTTTAAAATTATTTTCAGTAGTCGCGTTAGTAGAAGATTCTAAGTGTAAAGACAGGCTCTCTTTGTTATTTTTAGAGCTGAACTGCTTGTTCGATTTATATTTTTTTGATTCAAATGCCGTATCAGTGACCAAATTACTAGAAAAAGGTGCTGAAATTGGGTTGATATCGTCAAAATTTGGCTTCCTATTTTTACCTGTCTCATTTTGAGTACTAATGATTCCGCCATCTTTTGAATCAGACTCGATAATTCTATTTGCTTTGGAAGAAGCAAAGAATGTCTCAATTCCTTTCAAATCAAGAGTTGCACTCATAATTATAACCTTTAGTGGAACACCACCACGACCACTCTTATCACCATGTACAATCCCCTTCAAAAACCCTACAATTAAGTCAACATCAATACTCCTTTCATGAATTTCGTCTACAATAATAGCACTATACTGTTTCAAGTTTGGGTCCTGCAACATTTCTTGAAGTAATGTGCCTTCAGTGACAAATTTTATTTTCATTCCTGAAGGTAAAAATTTATCAAACCTAACTGAATATCCAACCAAGCCTGCACGTTTAAATTTAGTGCATTCTAAAGATGAGCCCATTTCTCGAGCAACACGATGAGCTAATGTTATAGCAGCAACTCGCCGAGGTTGTGTTACGGCGATTACTCCCCCAACAGTGGAGGTATTGCTAGTTTGTTCATTGATCTTTATTTTTACTTTCCGATGCTTGCACCAAGTTTGAGCGCAAAGAAGTTGAGGTACCTGAGTACTCTTTCCTGAGCCAGTATCGCCCTTAAGAAGTAGCACATCATTTTGCTGAAGAGAATTACAGATCTCACTTCTTTTTGACCAAATTGGTAATTTGGTTCGATCTATCTCAAAATTTGCCGATCCAGACTGATTTTTTTTTGAGTCTTTACTTTGACCCGCTGGAGGTTTTGCATCTGTAGGAATCACATTGCGAGAAGAAATTAATTCAGATTTATTCTTACAGGAGTTACTTAAAGTGAGAGGCAATTTATTATCTCCCGAGCTGGGAATTTCATTTGAAATACCGTTTTTTGGCAATTTGCAGCTTAAAATAGATTTTACTTGAACTCCTGATCTTGGCTTCTGGTTCCCGCTTCGTAGCCTTTTAATTCCGATTGTTTGTTTGTCAGAATCAGAATTTAAAGGAAAATTTTGAATTTTGTCTCCCAAGCGTTCAGCTATTAGTGTTGAAGTGTTGCTGCAAATATCCGCAGATTCTGGTTGAGGATCCAGATTTTGACGTTGCTTTTTTTTCATTTTCTTTTTCATATCTAGTTTTTTTACATGACTTCTAAATTGTCTGCGACGACAAGTCAGCTTACACTAAATTATCGCTTATTTGAATCCAACATCCCCCAACTTTATTTCTTTCAACGTAAAGGTACTGAAAATCGAACGTATACCAATGTTTTAATTGGCTTTCCTTTACAATTTGTCGAATACAATCGGTAGTGTAGCTGGCGATTATATAGATTTATCGGTCATGGGTGCGCGACAAGAATTTGAGGATTGAACTAATCATACTACCCCTAATACTACTCACTCTTAATGGCCTTAGCTTTTTCAGCTGGTGATTACTTCCGTGGAATTCAAATCTTGCGACAAGAAATCTTATCGTTATTAGCTTTAGAGCCTAGAAGGCTCTTTCTCGGAAATTTGCATGCACGGGATAGTAAACTCGGTCATCTTTCTCAAGAATTAAGCAGAAAAATTACTTGTCTATCATTTTCATCACTGTTGTCGTTGACTACGTCCCGAGCCATTTGCTACATAATGTAAACGATCTTAAAGCGTGAAAGATGGAATGCAGCACTTAGCTGCAACTCAATACAAATGTTCTTCGGACTAGATATTCTCCTGATTTGGATTAACCAATAAAAAGAAATAATCTTCTCACGATTATTCGTTGGATTTTATCAATAGGAATTGAAAAGTTTAATGATTTGGCATGTTTATTGAGTATGATTGGCATCAAAACTGCCTTTTTTAAATTCACATGTTTTTTTACGTTGCAAATCTTATCACCTAATGGAAGTAACTTTCGACAATCTTTACGCTTAGAAGAAGTATGTGGTGTGAATCATGACAATTAACTATCTCTAATCAGGAATGACGAATTCATTATTCTATAAGATAGGAAGGCCAATAGCAATAAGGTAAAGAATAAAAAAAATCTCAGCCCTCGAAAGGGTCGGGGATTATTTAGTTTAAAATGATGAAAAAATATCTTATCTTTTGAAAAAGGTCATGTTAAAAATTTCAGTAGAGGAGATAGGTATCACCTGGGAAAGTTCTTTGATTGATTATTATCTCTAGAGATTCCTTTTATTGAAGGTTTGGTCGAACTAGAATCAAAGATTATAAAATAATATAGGTTGCGAACAACCTAAATGCCAACTCAGATAATTGTAAATTTCTCCTGGTAAACAGTATTGAATTGTGTTTTGAGAGTGTAAAGCTTTATATTCTGGTTTATATTTGATGGCGTTAAAAATTAGTTTTATCTTGTTCATATTTTTACCATTATTCTTTGTTTTTGACAAGAGTAATTTGGCACGACTGTGAATAGTTATCAACTGCAGTGATTTATTTGATAACTTATATTTTTGAATTTTCATCTTTTTGTTTATTACGAATTGCTTGCATGAGCTCGTACATCTGTCCCAGTTGTTGGTCGAAAGGAATGTAAGCTTTTTATCTCAAGTTTATTGAAACATAATCAAGAAATATACCAAAAAAAGCGTGATGAACAGAGTGTATATATTACTACTTACCACTCATCTTTTCGATTTTTCCAGGATCCATCCTCTCTCCTATCCAGTCGTCACCTTCCAATTTCTGAGCATACATTTGCCACTCCGTTAAAAAGCCAATCTGAACGATATCAGGAATGTGAAAACTTGTGAATTATCCTATGACATTAGAGTCACAACGTACAATGTGTACAGGATTCTCAACATTTTTGTGAGATCTGAACTCGCTTTTGACATATTCATCTCCAAGTAATCGCATTTCTCTAGGTAAATGCTTGCGATGCGTCCGTAAAATACGCCTGTACAATGGAATTGGTGGAAGAAGCGCGATCGAAGCAGCACTAAATCCCTGTTTTCCAGAAGTGGCAGCTGAGGCCATAGATAATCGGGCTCTGATTCTCATACTGCAGGATTTTTTTCCACGTTCAGATATCAATTATAGTTTAATTCGTGTTGATTGATGTCGACATTACTACTTGATAAACCGCCAAGCAAGTGTAAGAAAGATTTAATAAAAGCTTCCTGATTCTAAATTTTTGTTCCAGTTATTGCCATCGGATCGGTCTACGGGATATTTTGGAATCTCAAGTCTAAGAATCACAAAGCTTTGATCATCGCACTGGCAGGTAATTTTCGATTGAAAATCGTTGCTTCGGAGCTCGGCAAAATTAATTCCCTTACTCGGCAATAGAATAAAATGATCCACGTTTAATTTTCACTATTGATGCCATATGCTATCTTCATTACAATTCCTGAAGTTGCATTAGAATGGCATCAGTACCTCTGTTTTGAAACTTGTTTTATCAAAATCCGGAGCTAACAGATATGAAACAATTTACTTTTTGAAAACTCCGAAATTTTTCGCTCACTTCAAGTTCCGTTGAACAGTTAAGGCTTGCAACCCTCACCACCTACTCAATGGCCACGTTTCTTGTCGACCTATTCCAATCAATCTTTACACCAGGTCCGACCCCAGTCTTACTTATTGCCACTAATTTCACCTTCGCATGTCTTCAGGTGGTGCTATTACTACTTCTCATCGCGACCTACAGCATTCATTTCGTAATTCTATCCTTACTAAGTGCGGGACTATGGACAGCAATAAATTGGTTCGCTAATGAATTGAAAAAAATGCAAGTTAATGAAATGGAAAATATAAAGAGTAGATCGCATCTTTCCACGAACTTTAACGAATCCAACACAGCAATTGAAGACTCGCAGAAAAAAAAATGAGTGAATAAGTCAAAAAACAGTAAACTACACCAACTTACAAGCCATAGAAAGAGAACTTGGAACATATCATAGATGTTATTGAATGCATAGGAAAATTCAATTTTGTGGACATAGTGAAACTGGCTATACTAAACAAAACGTAGTATGTTCATCAGATTCATTACAATTACCGTTCTAAGATGACTTCAAATTGTTATTGAATAATATGAACAAAAAGATTCACGCAAATCTCCTAGATATCTTAAATTAAACACTATAAATTTGCTACGTATCATGCATTATTGAAAACCGGTGTCCAGGATGATGAACAGTTCTACCTTTACCAATAATTGAAATATGACAAGAATCTATTTAAATTAACATTTAAACGGCTAGGACAATTATTTACATATTCCTTCATCCCTTGGACAAGGTTTTGATATCTGGCTAACTTTCAAGTTACAATAAAAGGCCATCCATTTGCTTTTGTATTATGACATACAGGTGTTTATACAAATTACATTTCCCATCCAATCACAACTCCATGATCTACGAGCTGGCAATGAATTGAATCAAATACACTTCAAGTGATTCAAATTAAACAATTTTTGTTTCATACATCGCATCAATGGCCAATTTCCCCGTCATTAGTACAAGAGTTGGAATTGAAGAGCTTATCTAAAATCCAATTACATGAAAGATTTCAACCAGAAATTTGATTTGGTAACAAATTATCTTTGCCTTTCCCTCTAAGTAACGACTTTCTAGAATGAAGTATATTCCCATCATATTTCCAATTTTTTCACTGAAATGATGTTTGATCTCCGGTTTAGTTTCCAGTAAGGATCACAATATAAGAGACCACTAAGGAAGTCTTTGTTTACCGTTACGTGCCGCAGACTCCTGCATAAAGTCTTGTGGTTATATCCATTATCAGTCACAGTTCGAATTCAATTAAATGTGCATTTTTGAATTCTCACACTACAACGGAGCATCTACTGTTTCTTGCAAATTGACTTGTAATTTCCGCTATTTCCTGTCATATCTTTGTTTCTGTAATGTAAGTGACTATATATCACTTCTTGTATTAAACTTTCACATATTAGACATGTGCACATCAGTCCTGCCCTTAGTTGCTATGTTAAAAAAGATACTTTGGGAATGTCCTTCAGTTAGTTGCCTGCAAGCGAAATTAAAAAAAAGTTGAAACCCCCCATCGTCAAAGTTTGATATCAATGGTTGTACAAATTCGTAAAAATCAAAGTAAAATTGTAGTGCCAATTTTTATTAGAAAAAGCCACCCGCCATTGCAGCTTTTTGGGATAGATAGTAGATCGCAATTTTCACAGTCTTTTACAGGTAAATTAGGAACAGTGAATTAGGAACAGATGCTAATTAATGATCCACTAAACCTAGTATAGCGTAATCTCCTAAGTTGGCGCCTGGGAACCCCTTTTCTCTCGTTAGAGAGGAGCCAGCATTCATCTTCATGAGTCTCTATTAACACTGTCTATTCATATAGGATCCCTCTTCAGCTTTAGTCCAAGGGAATCAGATCGAGGAGCTGGGCAATTGCAATGGATGCAAACCCCAATATAGGGTCGGATGGTGGTGTGGTATACCGTACGGGTCCTTCTCTCAAGTAGAGTCTGGGTAGCCTGGTCACCACCACTCGAGACAGGAGATGGATGGTTCGAATCCAACAGACCCAACCACATTTCGCGCGATGGATGTTTACAGGACGGTGGGAGAATCCAGGATTTGTAATTTTCCTTGATTGATTGGAATGATGTTAACGGATGAGGGGCGAGCATTTGTGAAGGAAGAGCAGTTAATTGTACTTGGTAGTAGCGTCTACAAATGGAATCTGAGGCATGAGTGTAGCTAAAGAAAAGTTGAATCATCTAACATGTAAATAAACACTGCAGGCTTTTTACGTTCTCAATGAACTACAAAAACCTCGCCAATGTAAATAAGCTCTTGGCAAAAGTAGTCATGTGATAGCTGGGAATAATAATTTTTCCGAGTCCTGATGGTGGATTACTTAAGGCAATGGCTGAAAAGGTGCGAGAGAAATAGTTGAGATTTTCCTTCACTTCGTAGCTCTCAGGTGAGTCACAGTGGATGCGATACCATTCAGATCCAATGTAACAAACCAGCGTATATCATATATTGCGAAGTACAAACGCGTATCCTTCACAATTAGGGTCGCCCCTCAATCGGTGGCTTCCATTCCAGCAAACTATAAACTCTGGATTATCCACAAATACCATCGCCAATTTGAAGATACTCGTCGCGTGACTGGTGGCTAGATCCGGAGGATTAGACCATCCATCTTTTGCCTCGAGTGGGATAGCTGCCCTAGCCATCATCGTGTCTCAGCTTGGAAGAAGGGCTCCGGACGATTTACGACCCTGGGTATTAAAGTATATTCACACTTATTCCAGAAAGCCTTCAGACCTTCCTTCTCTGTTCCACACCTGGCGCTAAATGAGAAACAACAAAATACTTCGTTTTTTCCCAAATTAACACTTTCTCAACACATCGATTTCTACTTCTTCATACTACCTTTTTTTTTAAAAACACAAAGTCTTGTGACTAAACAATGCCGAATGTTACAAGTAATTCATCACCGCTGTAGCTAAGGTTTCTTTATTTGGCTTCTCCCTTGCAGGGGCTCTATGACAGATCTGCGAGCCGCACGTTTTTTTTTTTTCTCCTAACTTACTTGCATGTACCTCCGTTTACCCATCTTTAAGGGGTCTTTTCCCCACTCCACCATTCGCTTGGTATGTAACGTGGGGAAAAGAATGATGTCTGTGGGGTAGCAGTGAGCAGTGGGGGATGGATTGAACAAACCCTCTCCCTAGTTGTATGTAGCACTGAGAAAAGAAGGGTTGAACTAATAAGCATACCATACTACCCCTGAATTCTATTTTCTGATTGGCTGGAAATGTCTTAGCTTATCCAGCGTTGCCCAGGACAACAAACTTTGTCGACAACACTAAACTAAAAATGTAATTTGTATAAGCACCTGTATGTCATAATACAAAAGCAAATGTTAAGAACGTACTGAGTTTTTATTATTTACATGCTTTTTTTTTTTCTAACATCCCGGGGGAGATGAATGTTAATTTTTGTTTTCGTATTTGATAGATTAAGCATAAGAAGAATAAAAAAAAAAAATAATGTGCTTTTTTTGTACTTTCGTATGAACAGAACGCTTTGTTATTGATAAAGCCACTTGAAAGTGATTAAAAAAAAAAGGTCGATTTCATATGTATTATATCTGGTCTATACTAACTACTAGCCTAGATGTTTTTTTTTTTTTTTGAATCGAAACAATGCAGGGGGCCTACAAGGATTATTTGCAGCAAGCCAATCAAAAAAAAAATGAAATATCTATTTATCCCAACCTACTGATTACATCATCTTGATTTATGGATAACTATTTTCGCTGTAATTTTCATCTCTATACCGTACTCGCATTCAATTTATGCTTAAGATTAGATTGGAGGGTTCCTTTTAGAGCTTAAGCTATTCTTCGCTGCCTAAAAGCGTGTAATTTTTTTACTCGGAAAAGATCATCTGTGAAAAATACCCGAAGAAGAATTTTATTTGAGTCATGACGCGGTCGTAGTATTAAAATTAGCATGTCGAAATTCTTATCTTAGGTAGTTTGTACTTGATTCAAAATGATCTGATAGGAATTTAATAGCATCTGTAATTGCAACAGTTCAGGAAGCAGAAAAGTCGAAAAAATGTGTTCATAAATTAGTCAAAAGATTGAAATTCATTATAATTCTATTAGTGTTTAGTTTAAATAACCGACTCCTCTTTCCCAGTGGGTATCATTCGCTCCTTAATTGCAGATATTTCCATTCTAACTTCATTAATATTACTCAAACCAGTCAGCTAGCTGGCCATTATCATGACGATTCCAAACATCACAGTATATTGTAAAGCCAATCTAGTCAGGGGCTTTACAGCTGAAGAAGTACTCATATTTGGAGTTTCCTCACTATTTTCACAATTCTTGCTACTGCACGAATCAATACCGTCATTATCGAGGTTTTGATTTCGTTTGGCTTGATCGACACTAGGGGTAATTCCTTTTGCATCCATCGAATTGTCTAAAAGTTCAAAGTCCATTGGATGATTTCTTATTTCATCTCCAGAACCAGATAACGTTGAAGATGATAGTGAATTTGATGAGCCAGGGGAAGTCTGTAAGATGGTTAATAAATCTTAATTAATGACGATATACTATCTTCGAAAACCGCTTACTTACTGCTGCAGAGCTTGCAGGAATTACTTTTCCAGAAGAGGTGATTACCCATCCGCTAGGTAGTCCATTCACATACGTAGCAACATGGGATGTGGCTGACGAAGTAGAAGTTGGAACCCAAGGCCACTGAGTTCTAGTAGAGGTAGAGTCATGGTTCTTCCCAAGCCCAGCTGGAATGGAAGGTGATGAGGAGGTGACTGATGGCAAATCCGTAGTGATTACTTGGTTGTGTGATCCTCCAGAATTACTATTTATTTTCCCACCTATAGAAAGTATTGAATTCCAAGTTCCACTCTGATCGCCGTATTTATATTGATTACCGGTTGAGTAATCAGTAACGGCAATTGACTTAACTGTCATGGTGAAGGGGCCCTTAGAGTACTCAGTAGGACCTCCAGACCATGAAATCGTGCCTGGTGAATTGGCAGAGTCACCACCTGACCAAACTCCAAATTTGACTTGCATCGGTGTTTGGGGATATTGATTTGAGGCTGCTGTTGATGGGGTCAAGATACGTACAACTTTGCCATCTACAGACCATGTAATTTGCGAGGAAGTCCATTCGACAGTGTATGTAATAAACCGATTTTGGTGATTTGGCACAGGATTAAATGCTCCTCGATCATATGTTGTGGTATCTCCTTTGCCAAAGTAATTAGTTTGCATATCTGAGGTTCTTGCTCCAAGCCACTCCATATCAATCTCGTCGAGAGTATCAGACTGGAGAACAAGAGAACTAACGATTCCTGCACCAGGTGCCGTTTTCATAGTCATTGAAACCTTCCCAAACATTATGTAGAATAAACTATTGAGCTGAGGTGCATCGCCAGATTTTGCGACAGAGAAGTGGACTCCTTCATCATCATAGATAGGCGTGCCGGATGTTTCGAAGGAATCTACGGGTCCTTTTGTGAAATCTACGTAGATAGCTTTACCTAGAGCAGCATCGGGTGGACAATCTGTTGCATGAAGAGGGTTACATGCACTAAAAGTTTGACTTGTCACACAGGGTAGGTAGGTCAAAGCAGCGAGAATAGGAAAAAAGAGCAACATGATTAGTAGAATTTCCAATGAAGCAGGAAAAAAATTAGTTGCTTTAAGCTCTACAACCGTCCTTACTTATAGCAGTAAGGAAGATACTTAAGAGTAAGTTAAAAAGGTGAGCAGGCATCCAGCTAATGGTTTCTAGGACAATGGCAAATTTTTTACTTTCCAGCCACTTGCTTTTTTTCCTTAGTCTGGCCTCCCACTGCACGCATGAGAGATGAAATCTTATCCGCAATAAGAAAAGAAAGAAACTATGGGAAATGATGTCATTCAAATCTAATGATCATTGTTCTCATATATCCCTGGCAATCAAATCTGTCTCTGATGGAGCGAAGGAGAAAATTGTCAACGCGAGAGGTAGAGAGCGGTCATCAAGATATTAAGTGCCGCTTGGGCAGTCAGTGAAGGATAAAGAACTTGATTAATTAATCGCTTCAAACCGCCACTGGGCGAGTAGTTGTTTGTACGAATTAATACTCTCCCTCATCAATATAGGAATCGAACTCAGTTCCCAGCCCGCTAACAGGCTGGCTACATACAGGGCTACCCTAAGCTGGAATGAGTCGAGCGAATCATTCCAATCCGCGAGCCGATCACTGTCACTCACTTGCGGACTGGATGAGCTACTCAGCAATCACGGTTCAGTCAATTTAATTACATACATAGATACCTAATCACTGATGGTTGGAAAATTGCAGCACGTAAGACTCGTTACGCTCGTGGGTATAAAATGGTGTAGAATTGGGAGCTTAAATATTTACTATCACTGAGATATTAGCAGAATTCAAACAAGATAGGTAGCTTTCAAGTGACTAAATTTGTTTGCTTCGAAAAAGCTGTCATGGACCTATCTAACTTGTAATAGAAGATTACTCTTTTTATATGTTGTGCTGTATTCTGTAATTTTTAGAGAGCTTAATTTCTGTCTATAGTACTGCTAGCTGTTGGATGAGTCAATCAGTCTACTTAGTGCCAAATGGCTACTGATAAAAAGAAAGTAATCGCTGTTGTAGATCTTGGGCAAAGCTTATTCAAGTAGCAACTGAAGTCCCTAGTAAGCCAAATATTTTGATGGAGTGGTTTATAACTGACGAAGTTAAGTATAAACCAGGAGTAAGATTATCTTGAAATCTACTAATTGACTAGTATGTGATGAGGAAGTTATGAATTCTTTTTAAAAAAACACATTTTTTCTGTATTAATATTCATTCGTACTAATAAATCATAGAATGAGGGGTAAGGTATGTATGTCTTTATGTATGAATCTCTCTACTTATCTCAACTAGCAGCATATGCATGATTCTCTGCCTGTCTATCACGGATATACCCATAATTCTTCAAGATCACTTACAACCGACGGCATCCTCATCTTCCTTCTACCCCCAATTTAGGGAGTTGAAAACAACCTAGTTATAATTCTAATTCTATTACTGTTGCTGTTGTTGTTGCGACTGCTACTATTTGTTTTTCTCCACATTCATACAATTGATTTCTTCTAGTAACGCTATAGTTTAACATTCTCCCTCTTTTTTTCTCGAGCTAGTAATGCGCGCACGATCGTACATACCGTACCCGTGCAACGCCCCACTTTAGTTTAGGTTTCGCATTGGGCCCGGTAACTAAAATTGCTGCTCACCACAACAATTAGACGTAGGGAAAACCCCCTTCATGACGCTCGTCTTTTAATTTTCTTTCACAGATAAAAATTCAAAAATTGAGCGAGAAATCAGAAGCTGTTTGCAAATATGTAGGACTTAGCTCTGAAGCAAATCTGGCCACGGTTGCCCGATAATTTGAAGCGACACACTGCTATCATTGCAGACGCGTTCAAGGGACCTTTAGTAAAATGGGTCTAATAGCACCACCAATATATCTTTGACTGCTGAGCGAATAGTATCTATTGTCATATCGATCTCAATAGCAGGAACAACTTCACTGTGCGTGCTGGGCTTATTGCAGACGCAGCAAACTTCATTTTTCACTAAAGGTCATCATCGCTTGATACTGCCTACACTGTAGGGAAGTAATGGATCACACGCTTTATTATTGGCCACGACTACATAAAAGCATATCGAAAAACTTCGACTTTATGGTATGATACTGAGCATTTATATAGAATAAAATAGTATTTCAGTGATTGAACGATGTCATTAAGGACAAATGTCTCGAACATACATGAATCAGTTTGTGGTATAGATTACCTTAGTTAGATGACGATAGAACTCACTACACTAAAAGATTTAAAACTGAATTTCCAAAAACGCATTCAATAACTATACTTTTTAACTATTTTATGTAAAGCGACGAAGGGTAACTTTTCTGAACGCCTCCCTTTACGAGCTTCCTTTGCGGCCTCCAAAACCATCGTTTAAACATATTTCACAATTTTAGATTCGCAGCCACACCTAGCCTTCCTGCATTTTTAACCTCTTAATTCTCTATTTGCTTCAAAATTCTTCGTCAATCAGTCACTGATAGTACACCCCTTGATCTTGAGGGCCTGTTTCTTAATGCGTGTTATGTTTTTTGAACACGCTCTGCATATTTGGTTCACCCAATGTCTGAATAGGGTCAGCAGTGTTCGATACCCCAACAATGCTCTCAATATTTGAGCCTACTTTTCTGATTTTTCCAAGAGTCACTCGTATAAAAATGGGTGGGGAGCCCAATAAGATTGTTGGAGAGGAAGTGGATTTAGCGAGTCTATAAACAAAGACTTTGCCAGCATGACTTGGGGATTAAATAGCCACATCTCCGTCTTTCTTGGGGATTAACGTATTGTTTCCACTTTGAAAACTTTCTTTCTAATCTCTAGAATAAAGCTTAGGAATTTCAATCTAAGTGATATTAAAGAGACCA
This sequence comes from Erysiphe pulchra, assembly GCA_002918395.1. NCBI lineage: Eukaryota > Fungi > Ascomycota > Leotiomycetes > Helotiales > Erysiphaceae > Erysiphe > Erysiphe pulchra. Next base: position 14,225 of record PEDP01000066.1, read on the forward strand.
TCTCTAACCATGATCTCTTTGGCTTTTGCGTGATAATGTTTCAGTGAATTAAAAATAACCTCATCTGATATTTGTAGTAAATGTGTTAGCTTGGGTACATACCAAAAGATATGATTTTGTGATATTCATAGTATTGAAAAAATTCAATAATATGATGTAATCCATGGCCATCCAGTATTAGCAATCTCTTTATACCTTTAGTTAGTTTTTATAAGCCTTCATCAAAGTGCTTAGGCTATTCAAGACAAATCTCATCGTTAGAGTACCAACTAATATTAGAGATAATCCAATTTTTCCCTACGCTGGAGCCTGTTTCAAATAACGATGACCTTCATTGAAAATTGAAGTTTACTGCTTCTGCAATAAGACTAGCACGCATAGCGAGGTTGATTCTATCAAGTCAATCAATAAAGCGACGGAGAGAGCTCTCTTCACCAGCCAAAGGCTTTGCTAGTCGTACTTTTGGACACATTTTACTACATTCCTTCCAATGCGTATGTGGAGACGGTGGCGCGTTAATTGAGATTGTCAGTCAACAATAACTAATTTTACTTAAGGATTGTGTTCTGTGTACTCTCAAGCAGCCTGTTTCTGAAAAAAAAATTTTCTAAAGAGAAAATATATATTAGAAATTGGGAGAGATATGGATGTTATCCTACGTGTGAAAGAGGGATTTTAGCTTAATGTGGTGAATACAAACTTTAGTTAACAAGCCTTATACGAAACCAAAACTAAAGTGGGGCATAGCACGGGTATCAGCGGGTGTAGCCGAGTCCAGTGCTACTCATCCTTTAGTAAAGAAGTTCAGGCATGCCCCCATCGCTCTTCCCGGCACTGAGCTCTCCTAATCTGGATCCAGACTCTATCTAGGCTTACCTGACCTGTTCAGCCTTGTGAAGACTCATATTCCTCTCACTGCTACTGTACACGTCTCTATGGCAGAATACTGGCTCATCAGACCGGTCAATCATGGCCAGAAAGAATACTGCCAACGACAACACCGACAACAGCAACAACAACTCAACTATTCAAAACGGCCGCTCAACAGAGGTCTTTGGATCACCAAACTCGTCAGTTGGGATGAAAGATGATAAAAACCAGTAAGAACCCTGAATTTATACTATGGTTTGAGTTTAGTCATAAATAGAAGTTGATGCTGTTTATGTTTTACCTTCCATGCAAGCTTTGAACAAATTATTAGACTAACGAATGCTTGCAATTGCGCTTGTCTCAGACTCTTACCTAACACTCGGATTAATAACGAAACCCCTCGAACCACCTCTTCTAAACATGCTACAAGTGCCTACTTTCAAGAACAAGACAAACGTCAGTCTATTTCGGACTACTTTTCACGCAATCTTGCTGTCTTCAAAGCAGATGGAAGACGAAGTTCGTTGCCGAGTCAAGATCACCGCCGAACTCCCACAGGAACGCCCAAGCTCTCAGCGTCCTGGATGACGTTAACCAGCGCCCCGCTTGCTCTACCGAGCAGCGCTGGCCTTAACTCAAAATTCTCTAATGAATCCAGCGAGAAGAATCAACTCGAGATCTCGACTCCATCTATAGGGTTGGCCATAAGAACAGATGTGAACAATTTATCAGGAGGACTTTTCTTTAAGGAAGACGATGGTAGAAGGCCATCTGTTGCCAGTACTAAGACATCTAGTAGTCAAAGTTCGAAGTCGAGCCTTAATCCCGCAGCAATCAATAAAAAACTACAAGCATTTTTTGGCGAAGGCTTCACGGGAAAAGAAAGATCTGATAATAGTATTAACTTGCACGGAAAAGATGTACTTTCCCATACTATTATGCGAAACCAAGCTCATCGTACTACGTCTCCTATAACCGAAACGATTCGGGACACAACTCGACAACGTGAAGCCTCACCGACGAATCGACGACCTATCACACCAGTTCCCTCCCGTGATGTGGTACCCTTCTTATACCAAGACTCTCAGGCAAGTGACTCATTATTTTTATTTTTCTGATTGCTTGACATGCACATACTAGAAATTTCGCTTCCATATGACACATTGGCAGATTAAATTGTTTTTCTACTATCAAATTACCCTTAAGCCTCTTATTAAATTTATCAAGACCCCTTTTCTAAATTTATGACTGATAAAGCATTGAAGGATATTCCCAAATACGGCGAAGCTCCAGTTAGAGAAAAACTTTCAGGACCTGACAAAGACCGTTATGGCAGTGATAAAAAAGTTGATGTATCAGCAGCATCAACTCGATCTATAAATCAACATTTGCTTTTAGCCAACAAAAATTCAGATATGGATCCAGAAGAACTAAATGTTAATCATAGACCTCGCGGCCGTGCATCAACCCTGAAAGGTTCATTGTGGACAAACTCGAACTCGGATCAAAGATTTAGGTCTAAAAGTCCGAATGCTGCTGCTAACTGGAATACAAATTTCCAAAAAATCAATGGAAATGTTACTGATGGCAATTCACCACCCGTTTCAACCAAGCGAGGTATCTTGGGTAGATTTCGTAAATATAAAGATATTGGGCCACTACGATCTAAAGAAATACCAAATTCAGTGAAGCCTTTCAACACTACGGGTCTAAAATCTGACCATTCTAGAGGTCCCACATCCCCAGAGGCGCCTGTCGGATTTTGGAACGGAGACGGGAACACGTTGGGTACAGAGGCTAGTATTCCGAAACCTGAAAGCAATCGTCAATTCCATCCAACTTATCGACAAGGTACTTTTAGTAAATTACAACTACGAAAGGGAAGAAATAAAACCAATGATGGAATTGATACGAATTTTGAATATGGCTTCGAGAACCCAACAGGATTGTTATTTAGTTTAGATACCAATCTTAATAATATGGAAGGAATCTTAGCTAAGCAACCTATGCTCACTCCTTTGGATAAAAACGCTCTTGGAAAATCTGAAGATGAGACCAAGAATGTGGCGGAAATAAATGGTTCTCTAGGGTGGAACGCGCCAGAAAGCTGGGCCGTTAAAAAGGTCCATGATGACACTATTTGTCAGGCAGAAGTGGATAAAACGTACACACCACCAAGGGAAAATGAAAAACTGAAGCCTTATTGTATTCGCATATTTAGATTGGATAGAACCTTCGCAACTTTATCCACACCCCTCGACGCAACTGTGGCTGAATTAATGAGCCAATTAGGTCGGAAAACCTACATGACAGACACATTAGCAAATTACCAGATTGTTATGAAGAAGCACGATCTACAACGAATTCTTGGTCCAGCAGAGCGACCAGTTGTCATCCAAAAGCGACTCTTAGAACAAGTCGGATATGAGGAACGTGACAGAATAGAAGACGTAGGTAGAGAAGATAATAGCTACTTATGTCGATTTTCATTTATTCCTGCGCGTGAAAGTGGATTCGCAAATATCACTGCAGATCCAGGGATTAGTCGAGTTCAAAAGTATAGTCATGTCGATTTATCTGGCCGTAATCTCATTACTATTCCGATTGCACTATACTCACGTGCTTCTGAAATCATATCACTCAATTTATCTCGTAATCTCTCACTTGATTTGCCCAAAGATTTCATCCAGTCATGTCAAAATCTACGAGATATTAAATTTAATAATAATGATGCCTGGAAATTCCCTGTTAGTCTGAGCCGTGCAGCTAGGTTAACAATACTTGATGTGTCCAATAATAGATTTGAGCAGCTTGAAGATGCAGAGCTCGATAGGTTAGTGAATCTACTGAGTCTAAAACTTGCAAATAACCGGCTCGGGAGTCTTCCAATGTACTTTGGAAGCTTTAAATCCCTGAGAACCTTAAATGTTTCATCTAACTTCTTAGAATCTTTCCCCAAATTTCTTTGCGATCTCGAAAGCTTGGTGGACTTAGACCTTAGCTTTAATTCAATCGCTAGTCTGCCAGATGAAATTTGTCAGTTGGTAAACCTGGAGCGATTTGTAATTACCAATAATCGATTGAATCAATCACTTCCCGACACATTCTGTCAGTTAGTTAATTTAAAAGAGGTTGATATACGATACAATACCTTATCAAGTATAGATGTTGTTGCAAGATTACCAAAAGTTGATCAAATATCAGCTGATCACAATTCAGTATCAGTTTGCGAGTGTGAATTCAGCAAAATTCGAATTTTGCGATTAAATTCAAATCCTGTAACAAAATTCGAAATACTTAACCTAGTTCCCACTCTCACAACTCTCAACCTCTCAAATGCAAAACTTGCCCATATTCCCGATGCCAACTTTGATAAAATGCCTAATTTGATCAAACTTGTTCTGGACATTAACCACTTTGTTTCTCTACCAATTCACATTGGAAAACTACGGAATTTAGAGCATTTCAGTATTGCGCAAAATGCTCTGAGTTCACTGCCAGCAGAAATTGGATGTCTGACAGAACTTCGCTTCCTTGACGTTCGGCAAAACAATTTAAAAAAACTGCCCATTGAAATTTGGTGGGCTAACAAGCTAGAAACTCTAAATATATCTTCAAATGTGCTTGAGAATTTTCCTATGCCTGCATCGCGACCTCCTCAGATCCCAGGTGAAATTCATAACCTGCCTCATGGCCCTATCACTAACACACCTGGGCCGAACTCGTCTACCTCTAGCGTTGAAGAGCTAGGTGCACTTGAAGCCTTTGGTCATCGAAATCCTAGTCAACTCTTCAATAGTTTTCTTGGAGTCGGTGGCTCTCCTTTATCTGGAATAACTGAACGACGCAACTCAATTGTGTCTGCTTACGGAAAGCGTGGTCGGCAGGCTTCTATAGTCTCGAGGACTGCATCGGAAATTGGTCACATAACACCATCACCACCCCAACTTAGAAAAGACTCCAATGTGTCTTCCCGTCTTGTCAATACTTTCGCAAAATCTTTAAAAAATCTCTTATTGGCTGATAATCAGCTTGATGATGATGTCTTTGATAAACTTATATTACTTGGCGAACTTCGTGTACTAAATTTATCATATAACGATCTTAGTGATATACCACATAGATCTATTAAAAGCTGGCCACAGCTTTCAGAACTTTATCTTTCTGGAAATGAATTAACTTCTTTACCGTCTGATGATTTTGAAGAATTTAGCCTATTGCAGGTTTTATATATTAATGGTAATAGATTTCAAACTTTGCCAGCGGAGCTTGGTAAAGCACATCGTTTAGCTGTTCTAGACTGTGGTAATAATTCCCTAAAATATAATGTATCAAACTGGCCATATGACTGGAATTGGAACTGGAATACAAATTTAAAATATCTGAACTTCTCAGGCAATAAAAGATTGGAAATTAAACCTTCAGCTCCTGGGAGTGCTGGCAATCGAGATGGTCGGGATTTGACAAATTTTAATGCATTACAAAATCTACGGGTTCTTGGTCTAATGGATGTAACGCTGACAATTCCTCTAATTCCAGATCAGACCGAGGATCGAAGAGTTCGTACTTCTGGCTCTCTAGCAGGCCAGTTATCATATGGTATGGCAGACACCTTGGGAAAAAATGAGCATCTTTCTATAATCGATATGGTTGTTCCTCGATTCAATTCTTCTGAGGCTGAATTGTTAATGGGTATGTTCGACGGACAAGCTCTAGTAAGTGGAGGATCTAAAATTGCCAAGTATCTGCATGAAAACTTTGGCCGGATCTTTTCTGAGGAGATGAAAAAATTGAGCTCTACTCAAGGAGAGACACCTTCTGATGCCTTGCGTAGAGCATTCTTATCACTGAACAAAGATTTAGCAACGGCTGCTATTCAAAACGCGGAAGAACGTTTACAGCTATCACATCGTGGTGCTACAGCTACACCAGCTAATGGAGCTCTCTCCTATTCAGACCTTCAGTCTGGTAGTGTTGCAACCGTTTTATATCTTCAGAACTCAGAATTATATGTCGCTAATGTAGGTGATGCGCAAGGAATTCTCATTCATTCTGAAGGTGGACATCGTGTTTTGACAAGAAAACATGATCCTGCCGAGCCAAATGAACGACAACGCATCCGTGATGCTGGAGGCTGGGTATCTCGACAGGGAAAACTCAATGATATCCTTGAGGTATCTCGGGCATTTGGATATTTGGAGATAATGCCAGCCGTTCAAGCTGCACCTCATGTCACTCATGTCACAATAAAAGAGCAGGACGAAATAATTTTAATTGCATCGAGGGAACTTTGGGAGTATTTATCGCCTGAGCTTGTGGTTGACGTTGCTAGATATGAACGAGGGGATTTAATGCGAGCAGCACAGCGGCTTCGTGACCTCGCGATTGCTTTTGGAGCCACAAATAAATTAATGGTGATGATGATTGGTGTTAGTGATTTGAAAAAGAGGAATCTACGGACCCATCGACTTCAAAGTCTCTTTTTAAACTCAGGTGCTTTCTTTGATGATAATTATGCACCTATGAGACGTCCTAAAAAGAAAGGTGAGAATATTGATGATTCTGGACTTCGCCGATTAGATGCAGAAGTAGATGCACCCGTTGGATACCTTAGTATTGTTTTTACAGACATTAAAAGCTCAACATTAATGTGGGAAACGTTTCCAAGTGCGATGCGTTCGGCTATTAAACTTCACAATGAGGTCATGCGTCGTCAGCTACGTCTTATTGGGGGCTATGAAGTGAAAACTGAAGGAGATGCATTCATGGTCTCATTCCCTACGGCAACATCGGCACTTTTATGGTGCTTTGCCGTTCAACAAGCATTATTAGAAGTACAATGGCCTTCTGAAGTTGTTTCCAATGTTCTCGGCCAAGAAATTTATGATGATGACCAAACATTAATTTTCAAAGGTCTCAGTGTAAGAATGGGTATACACTGGGGCCAACCGGTCTGTGAACCTGATCCTGTTACTCGCCGTATGGACTACTTTGGACCAATGGTTAATAGAGCTGCTCGAGTCGCTTCTGTCGCTGACGGTGGTCAAGTAACTGTTTCTGCTGATTTTATTTCAGAAATTCAACGTTGTCTCGATACATATAAAGATAATGATCGCTCTGACTCCACTGGGTCCGAAGACACGTTTGAGAACGAAGTAAATACTCAGGCAATTCGTCGCGAACTTCGCTCTCTAAGTACTCAGGGATTCGAGGTTAAAGATATAGGGGAGCGTAAATTAAAAGGCCTTGAAAATCCAGAATATATCTATCTCATGTATCCTCATACGCTTTCAGGTCGATTCCATTACCATCAGCGACCAGCTGAAGGTGATACAATAGTTGCGGTCGAGGGATTGGCAAAACTAAGCGATGCAACTCAGCTAGAAATTGACATTGACTCAATTTGGAGCCTGTGGCATGTTTGCTTAAGACTTGAAATGTTATGTTCAAGTTTAGAAGGAAGTAAGAATTCTGACATTGATTTAAATTCTCCGGAAATTACAGTACTCGAAAAATTTAAAAGTCGGGGTGGAGAGATGTCAGATAAAATTTTAATTAAATTATTGACGCATCAAATAACAAGAATCGAAGTAAGACAGTCAAAAATTTTAAGTTATTGCGTTTTCACTAATTATAATAGGCATGTATTACTTCTCTTGAAGTTCGGCATCTGGCTATCGGCAAATGTTTAATTAATGATATAAATCAACTTCAAGATCCAATAAAAGATACTTTCAGCTTTCTGTCTGCTCAGCTAAAGGAACTCCAAAAGTATAGAGCAAAATATGGTGATCTGGCTGATGAGTAGTCTCGCTGTGTATTGGATTGTCATAAACGCGATAATAGTATGAATTGTACAATTTAAAAAACTAAAAAATAAGTATATTAAGTAGAGATCACGGCCTATGATAATTTTCAAATGTTAAGAAGTACGTTTTCGATATGGGCATGGCGTTTTTGGAAAGAATTTTAGAAATTTTGATGAAGTGTGATTTAATTATGGGGAATGAATGACACCTGACAGTTTCAATAATCATGGGCGTTGGAACACGAAAGTGTTTGAAGGTGGGTAATAAGTTTTAATCTCAATGATTGTAAGTAGTATCGCATAAATGTATAACTGAAGCAATCAACAACTGGACAGGGATATAGAAATAATACTTTATTTACAGTGAATCATCTAAAAGAATAGAAATTCAACTATTTGAAATATCTAGCAGACCCCGTTCTAATGGAGCGGAGAGATGGCATCATCAATATACTAGCGCTCCGTACACAGTGAAATACTGATACTGCATATACTAAAGCTACTTTTTTGTTGTAGATGTGTCTGTTAAACTAATTAAAAGGACGAAGAATAACGGCGTGTTAAACTCTGGGCCTACCGTGCGTTGGCGCTATCACTAGATTCCAGACCTGAATATTTCAATTAAGGAGTTCTTCGGCGGGATTTATAAAAATCTGCTGCTGATAGAAAAGATATGAGCAATGCATCTATTGTAATATATCTGCAAAATCTGGCATTTCTAGAGGTGGAATATGTAGCATATCTTCTGGCTGGACTAACCACCAATGTTTATCAAATTCATCAGTATTGAGCACTGGTATGTTCTCCCGTATTGCCGCAATCCGGTAGCATTCTCTGCTTCAGCTGCCTCCTCGAGTAAGGTATGGTAGGTAATTATAAAGTGATCTAGGAGAATCAATATCAATATATTGAAATCCGCGGTTCAGAATTAAGATAAATAGAAAATGAAATGTTGATACTGCGTTCCCTAGGTATAAGCAGTCATTTGTCTACGTAAGAAAAATATAAGTCCCCACCCAATGCCAGCTACGACGACGCTGCGCATGTGAGGAACATTAGGTTTGTCCAAATGAAAAAAAGGCCATTGAAGAAGCAAGAAGACAACAAGATTTCAGTTGGGCTGTTCTACAGCTGATATGTAGAATTTAAAGCTGATTGGCTGGGCTAGATATAAATTTATATCACCGCTATTAATTTTCCCTTGCCTATTTACCTGCTAAATATAGTTTTTCAAAAGCCCTGGTATGGTGTCTAAGTGCTAATTTATAAAATTAAGTATTTTTTAAAAATTTTATTATTTCAACTTTAGGTGAACCCACAAATAAACACATGTTTTTATTAGGGGGAGTCAGACTTGAATTTAGAATTCAACGCTGGATAGAAAAAAAATTGGATGGGAATTTCAGTTTTCCACGTGATTATTAATCAGCAAAAACCACTCCACACCAAAAACGCCGAATTTCAATCTTATCAACTTTGAAGGCCAACGCCACGTTTACCTATAATAAAATTTTAAATTGCAAATTTTTTTCAAGCTTCAGTCTTCAAATTTTAATAACACGATTTTTTTTTCAGAGAAAAGGTAGCATGTTGGAGAGTAAGGGTGGAATAAATTAAGCGAGGTGATTTTTAAATTTTTATCAACAATTAGGAAGGCCTGCAAATACCATTTCTCAACATTTTCACTCCCTGAAAAAATGATTGCCTGATATCAAAATGAATGAAATAATTATATTAACTTTCAGAAATTTATTTGAACAAATATTGATGGTGGTGCTACGATGGAAGTCTGGTGAAATTATAAATCTGAAGACTTAGCTGTGAGTTTTGATTACAAATCATCACGTGGAAGGTTCAGCTTTCTTCCTCCCAAAGAGCTTCGGCTGAGCCGGAAACTACTAGACACCGCTTCATTTTTTCTTTTGCAGAGTATTGCGTCGCCGTAACGGCCACCCTCCTGGACCTATCAGCTCCCTCATTCCTTCTTTGCTTTAAGGTGCCGACATACTATTCGAATGGCTTTAAAAAGCCGATTATTTCGTAGACATTTGTACTCGATAGAAGTACAGTTCTGCTTCATCTTAAATGTTATTTGGTCATTATGTTATGTCATTCTATCTACCATTAGGGAAAAACCCCTAAAAAATTTTGTATGAGACCATCCACTGACAGTGGTTATCGGTCTTTCTTCAACTTTTATTAAATGCTGGCTGTTTCACACAACGCCTCTCAACATGGATGTATTTGCTTAGATAAGCCAATCGCTCTAGCGTGATTTGTCCCTAGATAGGAAAAGAGTTTAGCGATATAGTCACGTGAAGTTTGTATTTAGGGCTTAAACAGTAAATAAAAATTAAAAATAGGAACCGATATTGCAAATGAAAATAAAGCAATATTTGTCAGCATGTCATGTCATGTTATGTTTGCTGTTGTTGCCTTCCCAACGCATGCTGTCTCTATGTCGCAATTAATTGCATTCCCAAGTTCCCTTTAATCAAGTATCTAATGGACGTTAATTAAGGACCTAGACCAGTCTGTTCAGCTCATTTGTCTATCAAACAGAAATTATTTTAGCGCAGCTTGCTGCCATTATATCTACGCCACTTAGTGTGTACATCCGTCGAGGGCTCACTGCAAACAAAATTGGAGGAAATGTTCCAGTGCATCTCTATATAAATAATTTTTGCCCAAATTTTATAAATTCATTCATTACTTTCTTTTCAATATGTCTGATACCGATAGCCTTGATTACCTTCAAGCAGATTTTGATCCAACTAGTCTCACAGTACCTCGTTTACGCTCTATCTTAGTTAATTACGACATAAGTTATCCCTCTACAGCGAAGAAGGCTCAGCTTGTTAAAATTTTTGTCGAAGAGATCCTCCCACAAAGAGGCAGAATTTTGAAAGAACGGGAGCGAGCTAGAAGATCTAGCAGAGGGATCTCAAATGCAAATTCACGACAAAGCATTGAAGTTGAGCAAGACATTGTACCTCTATCTCGTTCTTCAAGAAGAAATACCAGAAACACAATCTCAAGGTTACAAGTTGACGAACAAGGAGATGACGGAGCGAATTCCAAAAAGGAAAGGACTTCCAGTCCAGTTAAGAGAACACCCAGAGCCAGTAGTAAACACGCACGAGCAAGTGATACCGAAACAGGGCTAGATCCGGAGGCCAGAAGAAAGTCATTGAGGACAAAAAAGAGTGAAACACCATCACATTACCAGCCAGAACCTGTGGCGCCTTACTACGATTTCTCCAGCGAACTTCCGAAAGTAAAGAAAGAGGAACGAAGAGATAGTGCCTTTACTTACGATAATCCGTTCCAGAGTGGAAGCTCTCCTTCATCTGGAAAAAGCCCCGATTCAAGGAGAAAGAGTCAAGGTATACCCAAGGAAAGAAGAAAAATTAGCAATTCTGTGAGAAGACGCAGAACAGAAATACCGCAGATTAATGACGATATATATCCTCCAAGCTCTTCAGTATTTGAAGCTCCTATAACAACAAGTTTCTCGAGAGTTTCAGACACATTTAGACAATTACACGAAAATGTTATTGAGCCTGGCGAGGAGTTCACACCTGAAGAGCAGTCTGAACTTATTCGGGAAAAAGCTACAGCTACAGGCAAACCTGCGAGCACTTTTAGAAAAAACAGAAAGACTCAAAATAGCCCTAACTTTACTGGTCCTTTCTGGGTCATGATACTTGTTACGTTGATAGGTTATTCAATCTGGTATCGCCAAGAAAAAACTGCTGTCGGCTACTGTGATGTAGGCAGGGAAGCTTCACCTCTTATTTCTATTCCAAATGGGATGCCTAATTGGGCTCGCATTCTTCTCGAGCCAAGTTGTGAACCTTGTCCGCATCATGCATACTGCTTGGCGAGAATGGTTGTAGAATGTGAAAAAGATTATTTACTTAAGCCTCACCCTCTTTCTCTGGCTGGGATAATCCCGCTAGCTCCTACTTGTGAGCCAGATGGAGTAAAAGTTCGAAAAGTCAAGGCTGTTGCCGACCGTGCAACTGAATTACTCAGAGAAAAAAGAGCAAAATTTGAATGTGGGGTCTTGGATGATGCCGGAGCTCCTATATCAAGTCCAGAAGTTGATGCAAATGATTTGAAGGAAGAGGTGTCTAAAAAACGGCGGAAAGATATGCCCGAGTCTGAATACAATATTATATGGACTGGAGCACTTGAAGAGATGACAACACGTAATGAAGTCAAGACAACAGTAGATGAGTGAGTACTAAATTAAATTATTGTTTTGCCTTATTTTCACTAAAAATTACTGGTATCAATTTTCATTTTGTTTCCTTTGATCTTTCCTACGTCTGAATACAATCTGACCAAATTCTTAACTAACCAGGTTATACATGCCCTCAGGATTCACTACAAACTCTCAAGTAACTCACTCGCTAGCCTCCCCGTCACTTGTGCCCTCAGGCGATCCCTCTGCAACACGATGGGACAGTATCGCTTTGAAATTGGAGGCTTAACTATATTTTTACTATCCCTCTTAAAGCTTCGCTCATTTATTATTAAAAGAAGAAAGGAGAATGCAGCTATACCTAGCCTTGTCTCGACAACTTTGGAGCGTCTTACAAAGCAAGCAATACTGCATCAAGAGAATAAAAGTATCGATCGATGGATTAGTATTGGACAATTACGTGATGACGTGCTCCGAAACGAGCATAGTATTGATAGAAGAGAAAGTGTGTGGCGTAAGGTGCGCATAGTCATAGAGACGAACTCCAATGTTAGGTCATCTCAAAAAGAAGATCGTAATGGTGAGGTAAGCCGTGTATGGGAATGGATTGGTGCCTTGGAAAGTGCTTACTGATATTTCTTACTTCTCTCGACGAGATTTTTCCTTTGTTATAATTTGACTGCTAGCTTTTATTTTTCATCATTTTTGAACTTGTGAAGAGGAGGTTATTTATTAAACGAAACACGGCTTAATGTCTTTCAAAAATTCCTTTTGTGCTGCACTTCTTTTATTCTAGGTATTGAAATCTAGAAATCGTATTACAATTATCTAACTTGATACCATACTACATATTTTAGTTAAAAAACGATTTTTAAAGTTAAAATTAGCCTATTTTGATACCTATGTGATGTTCGCAATCTAAATGAAGGATCCTACATTTCGTGTGAGAATTGAATAAGAAATAAGCGTGGTAAAAGGTGAAAACGGTATCCTACACATATATATATACAATATTAAATGGTCATCTGAATTAGTGTTTAATTATATAGTTCTATGAGACTGACCTACAGGGTTATTTTATTTGCTGTAAATCCTCATCTACCCAATCTAGTCCAGTTGTCAATTTTGATCCAATACCAATTGGCATTCTAGATACAAGATCTCTAGCCGATGCTGTGCAGTCGTTAACTCCAACACCTCTATATCCACATCCTGTAACACTCAATCTACCCATAAAATCACCTAATTCATTTCTAGCTTGTGCTAAGAGCTTCTGATGGCCGACTGCATACTGAGGTATACAATCCTTTTGAAGTTTCACCCTTACAAGATCCGGTTCTTTGGTGATGCCCAAATGACGCTTTACTACAGCCTTAGCCATTATGGCTCCTTCTTCTTTATCGGGGTACGTTTCAAAACTATCCCACCAGTGTCCGCCTAGCATAACAGTGAGTTTTGTACCAGAAGCCGTGTCTTGACCTTGGATAGCATCACTGTCAAAGACAACACCCAGAGCGCACTCTGGGTTCTGCTTATACGATACAGTCTGTGGAATAAGGTAGCCAAACCCATGGACAGGGAGAATTTCCGTCGAATTGTAATAAAGATTCACTACCATTACTGAAACAGAGTGAATTAGAGAAAGGCTTGGTAGTTTTGAAGTTAAAGAAGATGTTTGCTTTGGAAGAAGCGTGGAAACGACGTGAGAATGTTTGGTAGGAGAATCATTATTTGAGGTTTGGATCTGAAGTTGGTTAGTGTTTGATAATGAGAGGTTTATAACTAAGCCTACCTCAATTCCATCACCTGCAAGTTGAACTGATTTGATTTGATGACCTAATTTTAAAGAGAAATTTGGTTTTGATTTGAGCTTTTGCTCAAGAGCATTGGTTATTGACCCAAGGCCCTGTTTAAACGAAAAAACAGCAGCATTTTCTAAATTTTGATGAAGTCTGGCATTAATTTTCGGAATAATCTCTCTACGTATGGAAATTTCACTTGGTGAAAGAAGTTCTATTTTATCTTTTGTGCAAAAGAATACACCTTTTAGCATGCCACCAAAGTGTTTTTCCATATACCAAAATGTAGGAAATAAACTTTGAGCACTAAGTTGATTGATATCGCCAGCATATATACCATGAAGAACAGCTGAATGAATATTGTTTACTGGGTGGACAGTTCCTAGCCTTCGGGTAAAAAAAGATGCTACTGATTCATCCTCTAATTCTTCAGGTCTCGGTGGTCTTAGGAATTCGATTGCTGCAGGGAGCATACCTTTGAAAACCGGCTCTGAAAGCATTTTAATGACTTGCCACAAAAAGCTTTCTCCAGGTACTGGCATTCGGACCAAGTGGTCAGGGTAATACACAAATCGATTTTTAGCAGCTATAGAATTTTTCGCTGATAAGATAATTTCATCCTCAAGGCCAAGGTCTTGAATCTAACCGAATCTTAGCCCTAGGCTTCTAAAATGTGAAGAAGACTATTTATACTAATTGAGCTGTCACAAGAGAATTTGAATTTCCGTATCTTAAGGTACGAGGTCCTGACTCAAATAAAACCTTGCCGTACCCAGTATCTATACTCTCGCTTTGTAGCCAACCTCCGAGACGATTTGTACTTTCATACAAAGTAACTTTTGCATTTTGAAATCTACGGAGAAGGTAATAAGCGGTTGTCAAGCCACTTATACCACCTCCAATAACAGCAACATGAGAGTGATCAAATTTTGGGCTAAGACCGGAACCGAAATTCTGACTTTGGGCGAGGATAATCGAATTATTTTTTTCAAAACCTGATGAACAAAAAGTAGGAAGGTCATTTGAGTGAAAGCAACTTTTCCCTTTCCATCTCTGATTGTGGATGTGACAAGGTTTTAGGGACGAATTTTCTGAAAAGAGGCTTCGTGAAAAGAATGGGGTTGAACCATGGAAACTTCCAGAGCTATACTGAGCTAATCTTAATTGTTTTGCTGCATTGCTAGAGACTGCTTGACATCGATGGGAAATGGGAAAGATGTTGTATTGCAGAGGTAAATTGTACATCTTCTGTTGAGTAGCTATGGTTTGTTAGACTCACTAAGTCGAGTCGAAATTCTTTGGCTCTTTGTCGTTTCAACAAAACTTATCACAACATGTTTCTTTGCTACGATACCTTGAGATCATCAATCTCAATTTAACAAAAATTTTTGAGAAGTATCTAGATTAAATTATCATTTTCTCCCTCAATTACCTGGATGATATTAAATAATGGGGCATCGCAAATAATTCGTTGAGTGTCCAATTTGTTTTATGGCTGTAACTAATTAGCAAATAATTTTGACAGCTTTAAATCCCAAGCCATAACCACTCTTGCTAACCTAATTGAGTAACGATTGACAAATTTCAATACTTGAGTTTATTATTTAGGAAACCGCTCAAGGGAAATCTTAACGGTCACACGTTTTTTTTTGGGAATTGCTAAGGACCATGCACCGTTTCTCGAAAGTATTATGTAATAGAAAAAAATCAGTAAAAGCACCCTCGGTTTTTTTCAAAACTTCATTTTGCATAACAAAATTTGAAAAGCATAAACCACAAATTAATCTAGACAATTTACGAAGCGTTACAAACTCATTAGCATACAGCGGAGTCCGATTTATTCGCAGAAATGAAATTGCGTTAATTCATCGCTAGGCTCCAATTAAATTATCAGTTTGGAAAACATTAGAACGACTAACTTAGCCCTACAAACTTGAATCATTTGCTTGCTCACCTACAAGAGACATGACTTTGTAAATCACAGGAATTACAGCATTGTAATCTATGTTCGTCTCTTCAGGCAAATTAGATACTGCTATCACCGCTCAGTATAATGGAGCGCAAATGACTAAGCTGGCTCGACTCACCTCATGAGCTTAGATAATCCATGGCAGAAGTTTCAAACAAGAGTATATTTTGGACAAAGTGCTCACTTTGTCTTAGTTTCTCTCTCAATGAGCCTTTTAGAGGTCGACCTGGATGAGCATTCGAATCCTTGACAACATCGACGGTATTCTTAGAGCTGAAGTTGGTCCTATTACAGGGACACTTGTAGAGAAACTTAGTTCCAGATGCAAATGGAGGGGAATAGGTCAAGCTTCACTTCATCCGTTGCATGAGCAACTCAAAAAAGCAGTCCAGAAGTTCACAACCTTTTTACCTTATGCGTTCATCTTCAACCCTCTGCTCCACTTGAGCCAGCCCAGCTTGGTACGATCATAATGTTGAACATTCATCTCTATCTATTTGCCACCAGCGTGTAACGTGCTTTGATTGTCTGAATTTCCTAGCAGAAGCAACTACTTGGTTAGAGTGACCAACTGGATTTACTTCAGATAAATTTTTAATCTGATTTTACGCTCAAATTCAAACCTCTTTATCCTCTTTATATATAGCGGCCATCTCGTAAAGGATTTTTGCAGTTGAGTTATGCCTAAGGTTGGAATAAGATATGAGATTTTTTATTCTGTGGTTGCAGCCTACAATTAAAACTTCTGGACATTCTCTAAGAGGATTTATGACAGTGTGGAGGAAGATTTCATTGATTACTTCTAACCATGAAAATTTAAAACTCTTCAGGCAAGGTTAAAGTTCAGTTAGCTCTAGATCTCTTTCAATATCAGAATTACTTTGTGGATCAGGATGAGAGTGATTTCATGAATGATTTTAGCGTACGATCCCTGCAGAATTGAAGGGAAAGGTCAGAAGATTAGACATTGTAGATAAAGTAAATCAAGATTTATTGAAGCTATTACTATGTGATATGTATTTGGTAAATCTTAATTAGTTCATAAACAAGATATGATCAAACACGACCACCTTATAAGAATAGCATGGCTGCAACTTGTGACAAAAAGTGTTACGTTAACAAGGCATTTAGTTAATATTCATAACATAATATAGGGGTTTATAAAATAGGAATATAAAGGATTTAAAATTTTTAGAACATCTGAGGAAAGTAATTTGATATGATTTGAAATACATACAACATTTAAACGGTAGAACGATATCTTGTTTTGGCAAACAAAAAAATTGTGCTCTTATCACCTAAGCAACCATGAATTTTTTTCAATCCATGTAAATTAGTAAATTGCAATCCCAGTCCAAATAAGCCACTTACAAGCTCGAATTTCCCTAGAAACCCATATATTTTCGTCCACGCTGAATTCTCCTAGTTTCTAACTGGCGTAAAAGGGCAAGGATAATTTCTGGGATTAGTTCAAGTGGCCATTGCTATAGCAATCATGAGTTAAAAGAAAATAAATGTAAATACATGTAAGCAACTAGTAACTTTATTTAAGAACATTAAAACCACCACTCTAAACACAGAAATCAGCACTTACATATATCTCGTTAATGAAACGTCCGAAGAGAATGAGACTTACAGCAAATCTCACATTGTCAAATATGGGTGTAAATGAAGTCTTAAATTCCCCAAAGTCAACCTTCGCGTCATGAACATGCATTCACCATCAATGTTACAGCGTGCAGGTAGAAGGCTTAATCGAGGGCTAAGGTCGAACAGTTGTTCTTCCGCTCCGCCCCTTTTCTAGATTTCTGGTAGAAGGAGATTTGAGATTTCGCCAATATGCCAGCCAATACGCAACAAAAATGGAGACCCAAACAGAATAACTTATTTACGTTTATCCACCATTTATTATCGTAAATTAAAATTGAAAAATTTTCTAACTGATATCTGAGCTATGTCTTGTTAAATCTTGGAGCGATTTGATAAGGTAATGGTGTAGATAGAGTGGCTAGAAAAATGTCATTTTGAGCTTGCGGACACGCATTTCTACGACCAAAACTTTGTTGTTACTAATAACATTCACAAAATGAATAGATGAAGCTAGAATTCAAGAAAAAAAACTCTTCCATATTTTAATAGCACATGATCTAAATCTCAAGGCTTTATAATGAGGTTTGGGGTGTTTATTCTTGATGTGAAGATTGAAGATCCAGTAGTGGGAATGAGAAACACTGGTATTTTCCTAATTATTCGGGAATCTATCCACAAGCAGATTCAGGAACTTACTTGAACGAGGGGAGTAAGATAACTTTTTATTTGTTGAATAAAATATAAAAAAATGTCGTCTAGGTAGTTATGATTTGTCTATAAAAGTTAAAAAGCTTAGCCACCACCATCATCGTACATACCTTGACGAAGAGCTACTGCTATTTCATTAGATACAAAGGATTAAGGATTTACAGGGAAGTGGCCTATCGATAATGCAATTGTTATAAGAAAATTTCCAAAGATGCCAGATTCCACTAATCGGAACTTTTTGCCAGGGGAAAGGGGAAAGGGGAAAGGGGAGGGGGGAGGAGGGGAAGTAGTACAGTTACCGAATCTCAAATAAGATATGTAGATCTAAGATATCTAGCCGCCTGAACGGATTGTAAAACTCAACAATTGATAGTTATTTTGTCTCTTATTTATTATATCTTTAGATAAGCTTATGCCGCATCACATGTGTAGCCAGTTGGTTCAACAGTAAAATGCAGATATCGTTTGCCGATTGTATTTATACTAAAACTTTATTCCGGACTATCTTTATATGGTTTCCATAGGAAGTAAGTTTGTTTGCATGTCAATTCAAAACTACAGAACTCGATCTCTGTTGAGCTTTGATCATCAGATTTTAGAGTAACTCATTGTCAAGCAAATTGTATATATGTAGCTACTCATCAATAGGGATTCATGTAATAAGCGGCCTAATGATGATCCAAAGTCTATCTATCGTTGTGATTATTGCTCCAAGTCAGTTGTTTTTATTACCCGATCGAGGATTTAATTTTCGCTGAAAAATGGATTTTTTTCGACGCAAGAACCGAGAACTGAGAACCGGCAATAGAGCGACCTAGGTAATACATATTATTTTAATCACAACGGAGTTACCATCGAGGCAGAATACACTTTATCTTTTGTAGATTCATTACGCTCACAGCTATTTGTGTCAATGGCAAAAATAATGCAATTTGTATTTGAATTTGGATCCAATATCTACGCAAATGGCTTAGAAAATTTAGAAAATGTATTTAATTTGTTTGTACTTCCCTTTCGAAACATTCAGGACCAATTTGGTATTGAATTTATAAGTGAACTTATAGATCATTATTGTTCCGACAATCGTCACGCTGAGTGTCATGTTTCATAGTGATGTGACTCGACAGTAGTACCAACAAGCTTTCTTTTATCTTCTGCTTTGCCCTTCTAGGCCTTAGTGTCGAAACTTCGGTCAAGGTTAGCTTGTAATCAAAGATGACACACTCCTCTTGTCTCCATAGATGAGAGTGCGATTTTATTGTATTCTTTCAACAATTTGGACTAAGTGTAGGCCGGACAAGCATTCTTTTCTGATAGGAGTAAGCTCGAGTCAGCTCTGCAACCAATATTTTCTTTTTGCATAAAACTTTCGGTGGACGGCGAGAATATCTGAAGTTTTAAATATCTTCTTCCATTCTTGATAGCAAAGAACTAACAAAATAACTTCTGTAGGTGTCGAAAAGCTGACTTTCCAATTTCTAATATTCGTGAATGGCAAATTTAAGACATAAAGACTAAATTCTATCGCGCAAATAATACCTCCCTGCACGGCACGCACATTGCTTCTGATTGACTAGAGGTTTAACTAACAGTTATTGCCTCTATGGGCCACAATTTGAGTGTGAATGTTAAAATTTATGGCACACATTAAGGTATACAAGAGCAGAACCATAGATTGATGAGAATTAAAAATTCAATCTATTCTACTTCATATAGGCCTCAATTAGATCGTTGAATGCATTACTTTCAGGGGGTGTTCTTTTTTGTGTGGTTTGATTGTTACTTTTGACTGTAATGTAATTTTTGTTCGTTTATCCCGAGTAACCTAATTATGCTTTGAACCAAACTGTGACGCGCTAAAACTCGTGAAAGTTACAGGAGTGGCAAAAGTTGGCGATAACATTTCTACAGCAGGTAGCTTTAAATCTCAGCAAATTCGACCTTGCTTTTGGTAAGAGAATCTAATATCGTACTTCAGTTAAATGAACAAGTAATTGCGAAGTCTCATTTCATAGATTGACAAAGCATTGTAAATTTCTATGTTTGAGATAACATTGAGGCATGGCAATTTTTCAAACTTCATCAGTATAAAATAAAAATCTTTTGTGAATTTTAAAAATGTAAGGCGAAGAAATTTGGTGTACATGAGTTTCTCATCGCAATCTTCGTATAAATTCGAGATCCAACCCTGACTTCTCCACCTTGCTCACCTTCAACACAGGCTTCTTTGAAATACTAGAATATCATTTTTCTCCTTTAGTATGGATATAAAAAGAAAAGAAGCGAATGGCTAAATACTTGCCTTCAATGCCTGACTAGATGGCCTCGAAGGGAGGCCCAGCACTCGTCGGTGTTTGGGAGCTTGTTCCTAGCAGTAACATATCCGCAGAAAATTTTCTTTTAATTAGTTGAAAAGAAAATATATTAAAGGGACGTTAACTCCTTTAGATGATTTAGATAATAGGCATAGTTTTCATGTTTCCTATCAAGAACGGCATCGGCTGACGGGCCGCAGTAGTGATAAGTAAGATATAGGCACCAGTATGTAATTGTTGGCATTAAGGGGTTGGTATAGCTCGATGAATTTAGCTGGTTTATCAATGTCTGTTAGCCCCTTAGTTGGGAAAATATTGTACATAACTAGTCGCGAGCTTGTAGATCTTAGAAATCGTGCGACGTTGTTTATTTGTTCTTACCCTGGAGACAATATCAATTTAAATTCTTAAAACTAACTCTGAATCTCCGATTTAAATCCCCATTCCTTAAAGCTTTCCTTAAAAATAGCTGCCGAGAAGTCTTTGATGATACAAGAAAGGTAGGACGAAATAGACTTCGAAAGCCATGCGGTGAATCCCCCCCAAAAAATCTCTGTACTTTGCAGTTTACATAATTAGAACCTTTTGCTTTGCCGAAATAAAGTCTTCCACGCTTGTCCACGAAATCCGACACCTAAAGACGGGATTTCATTATTTCTCTATACAGTCGAATCATGAAATAGGAAATCTATATCTCGTGGCCGTCGTCGGTTATTTGCAACAAAGTATTCATCACCTTCTGGCCTTTCATTCTTTGTGTTGCCTGTAAGCATACTTTGCAAGCTCATGCAGACACTCTCTACATTGTGTACTGGGCTCCAACCTTGCTGAGCTAAAATGTCTAAACAAATGATTCCATTAGAGTATATGTGAGGATGCATAGGGATTGGCCGATCAGGAAGAGAAACAAATGTCACTTCCGGAGGTTCTACGCTTTCGTTATATAAAAATTATTGGCCAATCAAGGAAATAAGCTCTTTACATACCTATGGGATATTGTGATGAGAACTTGAATTTCAGGCGATAAGTTTCGCCCATGTAAATAGGATTTTCATCAAGGACTCTAATGTCAATGAACCATTCCACAAATCCATCACCAGTTGAGACAAGTTCTATCCCAGGAGGCATTGCTTCTTTGATCTATTCACTGTTAGGAAAATTTTTTGATAAACTTAGATTTTTTCTTAGAAATACTTTTAATAGCTCTTTGGAGAGGCGCTTCGTAGCTGATGTCATTATTTTTCGTTTTAGCAGTTACCTTTTTTTGAAAGAGACTATATTCTTTTTGAGTTTCAAAAGTAGGATTTAATGGTATAGTTGGTTGGTTTTACTTTATCTTAGTCGTGTTTTCTCTAGGAAATTAAAAGGTGAGTAACGATCGACATAATTCATATGATGTACATGAACATATCTAGGCCCTTATATTTATCTTATCGATAAAAGAGGGGTTGTTTGTGCCACATGATCTGAATAACCTCGAAAGGTTCATGCCGCTTTATGGGTTTGATTTTGATATTAATTTTTACTTCAAATTACGAAAGATTCGTAAAATGCTAATTCTGGGATCGCAATACTCGGGGTCGCTATACTTGACATTGTGCTAAGCCCCAATTGTGTTGATTCTATTGCTTGCTACCGCGATACGGCATACCAATGAGTGGCCGATTCATGCGTTTACCTAAACTTTTAACTTGAGTAGGTCCATAACATCAATGATATACCGCCATCTATGATGAAATTTTAAACGTCCAAAGTACTATCTCTCTACAAAAAAATATCAATAGCGCTTAACATTCACTATCTACTAATAATCTCAGTTTCAAAGTTTTCTGCTCGTAGATTATAAATAAAGTGCGGAGACGACATAATCACACGCCTTGACAGATCTAAGGACAGACTCGATGAGTTGTGAGTTATCGCAACCCTCTATCAACCAACGCCGTCAGGCTTCGGTACCTGTAATATTTCCCATCATAAATGGTTAATCAAGATTTTATCTATAATTTCTTTTAAGTCAGGCTTTTATCAACAGATATTCAAATTGCTTTAGATTTTAAAATTTCCAGGGAGCTGACCATAAATTTTGTGTATCATCCAGTCTCTAACATGCTACACAAACTTCATATTCAGCCCGAGAGTTACGATAAAAAGTAAGTGGTATCTTACTGTTGAAAATCTAGTATGAACAAAATTAACACCGGTGTAGGTCAAACTATCGCTTCGGACGTACCCTTGGCGCAGGTACATATGGAATCGTTCGAGAGGCCGAGGGACCTACAGGAAAGGTTGCAATTAAGATCATCTTGAAGAAAAATGTTAAAGGAAATGAGAGAATGGTATATGATGAGCTTGAAATGTTGCAACGAATGAAGCATCCTCATATTGTGAAATTTGTCGACTGGTTTGAGTCTCGCGACAAGTATTACATTGTGACACAACTGGCTACGGGAGGGGAACTTTTCGACCGTATTTGTGAACAAGGAAAATTTACAGAGAAAGATGCGTCGCTAACAATACATCAAGTTCTGGAAGCAGTTGACTACCTTCACGATAACAATGTTGTACATAGAGGTATGGTTGTGAAACACATGATAAATAGCCAAAGCTAATTTTATTAGATCTTAAGCCTGAGAATCTTTTGTATCTCAGTAACGATCCAAATTCAGACCTCGTTTTGGCAGATTTTGGAATTGCCAAGATGCTTGAGTCGCAGAATGAAATCTTGACAACAATGGCAGGGTCATTTGGCTATGCCGCACCCGAAGTCATGTTGAAAAAAGGGCATGGAAAGCCAGTAGACATTTGGTCACTTGGTGTTATCACTTACACACTTCTTTGTGGATACTCGCCATTCCGCAGTGAGAACCTCCCAGATCTTATTGATGAGTGCAGTAGTGGTAAAGTCATCTTTCATGAGCGATATTGGAAGGATGTTAGCAATGACGCAAAAGATTTTATTCGTCAATTGTTGCAAGCTAATCCTGATGATAGACCAACAACTAAGGTAATTATTCCTCCGTAAAATATAATTTGCTTCTTACCCCTTGGTAGAGAGCACTTAAACACTCATGGATAATTGGCGGAAGCGCGACTGACCACAACATTCTGCCTGAAATCAAAGCATATATGGCAAAGGCTCGATTAAGACGGGGCATCGAAATTGTCAAACTTGCGAATCAAATTGAGGCATTGAAGTTACAAGTAGATGAAGCAGATGACCCCGATGTCCCATCTAACGCAAAATCTGCGGCTGTAGCAGCCTTAAACGGTCCAACAGATGCATCATCAACAAAGCCAGCGACCTCAACAGACAGACCACCTCTCACTCGCGACGTCAAGGCATCTATTTTTAGGGAAATCGTACTTGCTAAAGTTAGGGAGATGAAGGAAGTTGAGAGAAGAATTCAAGTCGAAAGAGACGCCCAAATTAATGCGGCTAAAAGAAAAAGTTTAATAGAAGAACAAAAGTAGGTAGAACTAAGCGTAAAAGTTTTAGTAATATAGGTCAGCCATAATAAGATGACAAGTATTAATTGCTTGAAAATGATTCTTAGGAAATTGAAGATTTACCTTGAACGGAAGTAATAGGTCTGAAGTCTCTTTAAGGGCACGAGATTTATATTAAAGTTAGAAGTCAACAGATTTATTGATGTACTAGATTATGATTACTATTGGTTGTTTTTTCCTGCCAAAAGAAATTCCCTATAAGCTATCTAGGTGGCATTTACCTCACACCAAACGTGTAGCTGTAGGCTAGCTACTGCTCTAAACTAGCCAAGTCCTAACTAATAATACATATAAAATTTATAGATCGCATACTTTTGGTACAGCTGGTTCAAGCAATAATAATACAACTTAAAAGTACAATGACTAAATAAAGTTAATTTCGGGTGAAAAACACGAAATGCGGTAAACCCTTTTGCTAGAAGGAATACCCCTGCAAGAAGAAATGTGGGAATGCAAATTTCCTATTTCATAGAAAAGAAAAATGAAAAGAGAAAAAGAAGATGAGAATTCATGAAAGTAGTAATTCTTCTATCCTCATTCATAATTCAGATAACGCCTTTTCACATAATGCCTGATATCGTGATCCATCAAAGCGCTTTCTCGGCCAGCTAGATTCTGTTCGCTTCCTGCGTAATCTTCTAAGCTCTGATTTAGATTCACAACTGTCCTGAATATCGGTCGAATATCTAGTTATTTCATCAATAACTTGTTTTATATTTTTGATACGACTCTCGAATTCAAATTGAAAGCCTGATAAGAGAGTTTGATAGAGTCTGAGATGTGATAATTTGGATGAGTCGGGTGATTTTATTTTGAATAAGGGACTCAAAGATCGAGTGCCAGAAAGGTTTAAAGGTGCTGGTTCAAGAGAAGTTCTTTTGAAGGTTGAATTACTTAGCATGGGAATAGGAAATGAATCAAGTATGGATCTAGTAGAGACCGATTGAAAAGCTTCGTCGAAGTTCATTGGAAAATCTTGTTCATCATGAGGGGGTAATGAAAATGAGACCTTCTTTCGTCGACACCCAGAGCCTTCAAGTTCTTTAGTAGGGCTATCAGAGATACATTCCTCCGATATTGGAGAATAACTTGCTGTTGATGAAGCCTTTGAGTATTGAGAGAAGACAGAGTCGACAGAAGAACGAGCACTGGATAATTGTGATGATGCATCTGAAATTGAAGAATTACGAATTATCGAATCAGTACAAAAGAGAGCGTAGTCTAGTTCTGAAGTTGCAGATTGAAGGTGTGCGAGGGCTTCTTGGTAAAGAGAGAGTTTAGCTGATAAGTGATTGGGAAGCACGAAGGCCATTATTTCCAAAGATGACGCGAGAAAAGAAGCCAAATAGACACGATAAGCTGGATCAATATATAACTGAATTTGTAAGAATTTATACTACTGGAAAAAGATTGGAATTCTTCAATGATGACTTACGGAATCTTTAACACTTTCTAGTAACATTCTGCAACGCATCGTGCAACGTTTATAATCTCCTTTTAAATACAAAAGCTTCACCTCGGCCAAAATTGGTTTAAACTCCTTTTTAGAGAAAGGCAGTCCATTATTATCTAGCGTAGATGCGAGAGGTAGTTTACGCTGAGTAGCTATTGGAGGTGTCTGGTTTTCATAGATTTTGGATTTATTTTCAATTACTGTGGCGGTAGAGCCCAACTTCAAGGGGATAAGTCGAGTATTCTGAAGACTTCTCCTTTGGTTCACAGAGGTGAGTCTGTAGTTTAATTCCGAACTAACTTGGTTGTGCAAGTCATTTGAAGATTTGCCAAGACATGAAAGATCGGTGGTATATCGATTTGAGTTTGATAGATTTCGGGATCCATGGGTTTTTTTCATGTTTAGGCATTCAGAGGAGAATTGTAAAGGATATATTGGAACGAATGTATGTCCATCGATAGATCGCTTGTAGTTCGACATGATAAAAGATGTGATTAACAAAGAGACATAGCTAGCTACATTAAGGCTTTTAGAATAACGAAAGTAGAGTCAATAACACATTATTTTGGGAGCGAAAGCATTTAGAAGACAGAGAATGAGATTTAGTGAGGGAATGAGAAACGTTCATTTTGAATATAAGAAAGGGAACGGAAGTTTGGGAAACAAACACCAATATTCTACTAACCCCTGTTGGAGTTATTCCGCAAGCGGTTCGGGTGAGGTAAGGGGGGCGCGGGCATGGGGCACGGGAATTTCGTCAAGATCAGACGAGCTGCTCGCTTTGGCTTGTTTAGATGGAGCGAAACAAAGGCAATTATACCTTTCTTAAAAGACGTTGCAAATGTCAAAGATTTCGACAAGTTACAGACTGCTGAAGCCTTGTAGCTGAAAAAGGACTTAATTTTGCTTGTCTAAAGCTTTGATTTTATGAGTGTAAGTCGCTACCTCTAGGCACGATTAACTTTGCCGTATCTCCTTTCCTACTCATTGCATTCCGAGCTGCCACTTTGCTGTACTAGAAAAAGTGAGACAAAATGATTTTTTCACTTTTGTGTGACTCTTTACTAAATCAAATCATAATTACAACAGATATAAAATCAACATTTAAACAGTCTCATCCCATAATGACATCCATCCGGGCCCGCCCCCCAATCAATTGCTCGGATCTTGCCTGAGCGAAAATTCAGACTCTATTTGGCCACATAATGTTCGAACAATTCCACAATTATTTTAGGAATAAGCCTTCAAGCGTGCGGCAACATAAAGTAAAAATTTTACTCCTCATACCCCGCCAAAAGGTTGCAAGAAAAAAATTGACTACTTTAAAAAGTTTACGTCATAAAAATTATAAATTCCGAAGCATCATTAAAAATCTCTCATTCTAATTAGTAAATGATGCTTACTTATGTAAGGCTAATCAGCACTTTACCTTCGTCGCCTGAAACATCAACTAGAGTTGTGATCTACAAACGTGTTTTGAAAATAGTTGGGATCGAGCTCCACCTTGATGCCGGTTCCTGCCGCTTGCTCCATAAAAAATTTTTTGAGTAGTGCCGAAGAATTTACGGCTCTAAGGCCAATGCTCCGCGCCGAAATAAGGGGTCCATTTTCCACGCTATAGAGCTTATGTAACTTATCAACTATACCAAGTAATAAATTGTTCTCTACATAACGTTCGGCGTTATAGGCTTCCAGTGCTAGCTTCACTCCAATGTCCTCGCCATGCATAACGCTGTAAATAACCTTCGAGACTAAGCATTCCACATCTGCTTGTCCTTGGTTCAAGCCTTGTCCAGCAAGAGGATGAATACTATGAGCAGCATCGCCTACTAGTGCAACGCGTTCTCCGATATAAGAATCTGCATGTCGCATCTTCAGTGGAAATGAGGCTACACTTTCGCACTGTAGCCCAGTCATTTCGGGAGGTATTCTCTCAGTGTCAAAGTTTGTGTGCTGTGACCTCCATTCAAGCTCTTCTGCTATATTCAATTCAATTGTATGCATATATGATAAATCTGTAGGAGATAGTCTAAATGCTGCATTGACCATTGAAACGAAATCTTCGGAACATAGCTTCTTTAAATGTAATGCTCGTTCAGGCGTGGTTGTCCATACAAGTGTTGAGTAGCATCCAGGTAACGGCAGCATCGCGACGGGTCCAGTTGGCAGAAACCGCTGATAGGCAGTTTTAAGACCTTTCTTATGATGTCCATTGCCCTCAGACTTCAAAGTTGCCACAACACCTACTCTTTTGTAATCCCATCCTTTACTATCTATTCCTGCAAAGTTTCGGACAAGACTCTTAGCACCATCCGCACCTACTAAGAGCCTTGCAGCCAATTCCTTCCCACTACTCAGATGTACTATGGGCCATCCGCTTAGATCTAAATCATCACTCTCTTCTCCCAGACTAATCATTGAAACTGTCTGATTATCAAAAATACTTATGCCAGCTAGCTCTTCTACTCTCTTTAATAGTGCAGATGTAAGATTAAGATTTTCGGTCATATAAGCAATCGTACTCCCCTTCCTAGCCACTTCCCAATTGAATTCAATTCGAGCTCCTGAAACTCCGTCCCAGACCTGCATTTCATGATAAGGTTGTATTCGATCTAACTGTATATGCTTCCATGCACCTATTTGTTCCAGAAAGCGGACGGAGGAGGGCGTAAGAGAGCTACATCTACTAGAATATTGGGTGGGAGGGAGGGAAAAAGGACGAGTCTTTTGTACATCTTGACTCTCAATTAAAGCCATTTTTAGATTTGCTGTAATGGGAGATGAGCCTGTCTTAGTTGCCACTTGTTAGGATATTCATCTTAAGCAGTGGGAATACGATTGAACTGAATACTAACGTAGAGCAGCTAGGAGACTCAATCCTGCCGTGCCACCACCAACACATACGATGTCGAATATTTCTGCTGGTGTTTTGGGGCCCGTAGCGTAACATCTACGTACCGGTCTTGAATAAGAGGTAGAACATCTTATGAGACAGTGAGCCGTTCGACTATTCATTTTTAAAATTCTCTTTTTATTTAGTAGTAGTTTTGAACTCTTGCACTGGTCAACTTTTACATTGGAAAAAGAAGTGTTAATATGTGAAAATTTAAACTACTGTTCTGGTTGTTTGTTGAATTTCACTCAAGCTAACAAGATAACTTCATTGAACTGGTGCTGACAACTCATAATCAGTTTTTTTAAATTTTAAAAAAAAAAAGTATATTTATCTTTCTTGTTGAAGAAACAACACTATAATTCTGTAAACACAATCCAGATATTTCTATCAGGTGACAATACAAATAGAATTATATGTTCTTTTCGAAAGAGAGACCAAATTTCGTTATGATTACATAATCCTCCTTTTTAAAAAAAAAAAAAAAATGATGCAAGACCTAGATTAATAAAACAGATTGCTGTAAGAGTAAGATGCATGATTATTATCACCAACAAATATAGTACAGGGTCTTGAATCTTCTATTTGCCACCCCCCAAGAGGATATACTAAAATTTTGAAAAACTCTTATGCTACTTAAAAACGGTCTGTTCTCACTATAGTTCATAAAAGCTTTTTATCTAAATTTCTCCTCGTTAAACACGCTGGAACTGCGCCCAAAGCTTCTGATATCTTTTGTGATTTTCTTTTTTTCTGTGGCATTTCACATGTTGGACAGGTATGTAATGTATTTGAGTAGGCCTAAAGTCAAAAACGGTTTCGAGCATAGCAAGCATTAAAAGAACAAAATTTATCGTTGCAGTCCAGGTAGATCTGCTTGATGGTTCAATCAATTCGTACCGTTTTAATCCGATTTCATCATATTGTTGTTACGTTGTTTTTATTATCGACGCGACACAAAGTTGCGAAGAGGATAATCAAATAAATAGCAGTAATATTAATACATGTAAATTTGCAATCACGGTGTTGATATTTTCATCCAACTTTCATGAGTCTATCTCTTCTATAATTAGGCAAGCAGGCACCTGAGAATCTTTTCTCTCATTGGAAAACAATTATTTTTTTTTTGGAAAAAAACGCTCTTTCCATAATATGTCCCGTTTTCTTACCTCGAATCAATTCCAACAAATCCACGCCACGATTACTTTTATGTGAGAAAATGAATACCTTCCTCAGTCCACGAGTTGTCACTCATATTTTCATCTACAAAGGGCAATACTTTAGTTACAAAACATTTATTCTTAACAAAAGTACGTTTCCCACCCCAATATATTCCATTAAAGAAAGAAATAACTTGACCAAATTCTAGTCTTTTTTCCAAAGCCCGTATTCCATGAAGCAGATAAGTGATTATCTTTTTCTCGCTAGACATTTCCATGATTTCAGCCTGTGAGTAATAGGACATGTAGGGCTGGATAAAGGCTTTTTTCACCCGTAGCCTATTGGAGCACGATTTCAATGTGTTCATGAGAAAAGTATTGCTACAGTGGCTTGTTCATAATTTGAAATTTTGATTTGATATTTACACACGCGGAGTGCACTTGACTACATATGGGATAGAGAATTACTCATGTTAACTTAAGCGAGATGATACCCTTGCTCCTCAGCCACAATCTTGTTGCCTAAATCACGTGCTCTCAAAGCTCACGCATCTCATCTACAGTAGGCATATTTCCATAGGCTGAGTAATGGACGGAAAGCAACCACTGAAAACTTAAGTTTTATATCAACGTCAGTACCGGAGAACTTCGATGAAACTGGATAAAGTTGAAGGCTGCTATTGAGGATCAGTGCCTGAAAATTTAATTCAAACATGAACTTGAGGTGATCCACAGTAGACAAGACTACCTATACATCCGTCTTTACTCACTTATAGTGCCTACAATCACTACACAATTAAGAATTCCGACTGTATGCTTGTCCATCTACAGACTTAGCGGCTTGAACTGGCACTTTTAGACTAACTCACACATTGCCTGACTCACATGAGATAAAAGTCCATCAGGATGAGAGACAAGAGCTGAAAAAAGCAAATGGATGGTCCATTCATACTATACTAGTGGGTCGCCGAAATTTTCCGTCCAGAAGTATGTACTAGCTATCTTGCCTCTTGGGCTTAACACGAATCTTACTGCCTCCCGAAACAACCTAATTAAACAGATAAAAACCCCACTGAACTTGTGGAACTATGAGAGGCTTACAACTCCAAACAAGCGACTCCATAGTCCCACATACAAAGCTTTTGAGCTGTTGGGTTATTTCAGTTGAAAACAAATGCTCAATGCACCATTGCAAAACTGACATCGAGGTCAACAGATGATGTATTCTATTGACTTACCACTAAGTGTGAAGTGTTGCTTTTACATCAGCTGCTGCAAGAGTTTTTGGAGGGGGTTCACCAAGAATATCATCGGGCTTTGAATATTCTTACTAGCTGGACATAGCTCCACCACTTCATTCAAACAACGCATATGGAGGTGCTTTGTAGTCTCGAAGGACATAGTTTGTTTGTGGCTGAGGAGCATGGATGTCCTCTCGCTTATATCTACACGGGTGTCCCCTAGTACTCTCGCACATGGGATGGAAGGAACCTTATTTTACCTTAGGCCAGACTAAGCTAAATGACCAATGATGAAGCGCCGGTATATCAATTAACGGTACCGTCAATTGAAGCCCGTAATGCGAATTGGAAAATTGACGGCGCAGAAAGATTAGAATGTTGGCTAATTATCTCTGTTTTAAAAGCATCTATAATTTTGTGTGTCAACTTTGTAATATCCACCTACCAGACCTTCGTTGCCCTTAGCACATTTTCTTATGGCCAGTGGAAGACGACTTGCCTAGGGCCTTGCGCTGGAATGTTTTTTGGGATTTCCCAGCTATCAACTTTCATGAAAGACACGGAGTAGAGATGAGAGCCCTAGAAATTTTCTTCCATAATATTCCACGTATTTGGAATGTAAATGTTAATTTTGAGAGATCAGTTGTGGGAAAACTGGTCAAACATCAATCAATGAATGACCGACCCCCTGGTGGTCGTATAAACTAACACGAGTTTTTTTTGCAGAATTCTATCATCAGTGCTTCAATGCAAAAAGCGAGGAAGAAGCTCCAGCATGAAGCTTTTAATTTAGATGAGGCTTCTTAAATAGTAATTCGTTTTCCGGCCTATCAGTCCTGAAGTTTTTGACGCCTTTCATCATACGCTTTCCTCGACTCACAGCTAGCATTTAGAGATCTTGGCTGATTTCGTCCTAGGCATCTTATAATCTTTATTCTGGCAAATGGTGCACTAGAAAAGAACAATTGGGTTCCGGGAATGTTTACTCAAGAGAGAATTTAATGGCTTCTCAGCAGCATGCCTGACTGTATTAACAATGGGCCTATGCGCCTTGGAAAGTTACAGCGGCAAGTCAAAAAAATTTGCAACTGCTAATCACCCACAATCAATCATTTTAGTGGTGATAACTTATGTTATTTTTGAAATTGTGAAAAGCGTGAATGAGAATTTCTTTTCAAAATCCAGCTGCTTTTATCAGCAAATTAATTAATTAGGCCATTCTAAGATGAATCTTCAATGTGTGAATGAATGTTCAAAGAGCAAAATTATTAATTATTTCATCTCAAGCCCATCCATCCGAGATCACAAGTAAAAAACTTTAAAAAATTACCCTGCAATTCTGCTCAAAGACAAGGAAGGATTTATGTCGCGCTAGACAGTGTCGATTTTTACAGGGCCACTTTCGCGCTGGATTGCTATCCTGATGCTCGATTAGTTTGCAACTTTCTTTTTATTTTGCACCAAGCATATTTTAGCGTATCTGCCTGTTTGTTACATGGCTCGAGATAGGAGCTTTCCAAAAATGAACCAACGACCCTGAATATTCAGAGTTGTTGCATCACTGGACCGTGCTGTCAAAACATTGATTAGCAAATGCTAAAGTACAATTTGGTGATGTTGCCCGGACGATTCGCTACCTGTGCCACATTTAGTTTTATGGCAACATAGTTTAGTTTTATAATCCAATCACTATGACACCCACACGTAGACCGACTGCCGTTTTCAAACTTTCATTTCTTAAAAAAGGATAGAGATCAATCCGAGGCTACTCAAAAATACACAGTACTTACTTCTAAAGCAAAACTGGCCACGGTTGTTCAAAAATTTGAAGTCGCGCGCAACCATCCTCGCATTCAAATTTAAGGGGCTGCAGTAAAATGGGCCTGAAAGCACTATCAATTGTAGGTTTCTGACTATTGAACGATTAGTAGTATCCGTCGCTTTATCGATCGGTTTGGCAAGACTAACCTCGCTGAGAGTGCTCCACTCATTGTAGACTCAGCATTTTACATTCTTCATCGCTTGGAACGGGCTATGAACACCCGAGGGACCTCACGACCTTCGATTTTGGGGGAGAAACTAGTGAAAATTTAGATTTAGTAGTTCCTTTATCAAAAGACAAGTTGGTTGTAAAAGTGTGTGTAGATTTATGTGGTGAGCACGAATATCAGTTAGTGAGCGAACTACAGCGGGGCATGGCACGGGTGGTGCCGCATGGTGCGTGCTCGCTATCATTAGGGCCGGTCAGACTTAGAATTAGTTTTCATACAAATTTGTGAAGAGCATTTTTGTGTAAGAATTTTGAGCTTCCCCGCGGCGCTGAATAATCAAA